>JAEIIO010020178.1:0-10724 GCA_018874655.1 Drosophila diplacantha | reverse complement strand
TTAAGCTTTTTATTATAAAAATGAAGAACTTAAACATTGTTTTTTGGTAATAAAGATTTGGTTTGTGTAGTAAACTTTTATAACATATTTTTATATCTCAATTTTGGAACTTTAAAATGTGTTTTAGATATATTAAAAATTAAGACAACTACAAAAAAGACCTTGAAAATCATGCAAAGTTACAATTCCAAGTAATATTTTGGAAAAAAGGAGATGATGAAGCATTAAATAAGTTGTTTGGTTTTAAAATATAAGTTTTAAATTATATATTAAAATTATTTGAATATTAAAAAATCTTTAAATTCATCAAATCAATGCCAAATTTAACACAATATTCTTAAGAATATTGTCAACTTGCTCCTTTGCTGATCAAAAGTGGTCGTTGGCCCCATAAGTTGCGTTGTCTCCGAACTTTGAGTTATTCCACAGCAATAACATGGCAAGGACAGCAACAACAAGAGGCACGTGAATCCATTACGATTTGGCAGGCAATTATGTGCGTGTTAAATCCTTCCAACAATAAAAGTAACAACAGCAACTACACACATATGCAGCAACAGCTATGAAAAGCCACGAAATGGGCTTTTAATGCAAACGATTTTTCGCTTAAATTGCACGCACGGCCAAGGTGAATGCTGAGGGCGCTCAACGAAGGAAACTCTTTTGAAGGGATGGCATGAAGCTTACGGAAGCGGATATATTATAAACTCTTTAGAACGAAGACTGCACCTGCACACTAGCCATATGCTTTTCTCAAATAAAGGAGATAAAAATTAAGTTCTATACAAATTATAATGTGATAAGGGGTGAAAACAGTTGACTTCAGTTGAGAATTCCAGGTCTTTTCCACTTTCAATGGACTCCAGAGAGTTGAGCGTACCGCCATTTTTGTTACCCAAGAAATCTAATGTTTTGGTATGTTTAGAAGCGAGAGCCGTGGCAGCAACAAGCCGACTGGGTCTGATGGTTGTCTGTCTACCTGTCCCGCCGCTGAACCCTTCCGACGACTGCCAGTCATTTGGCCAGGTGAGACGACAGTCGTCGGCCTGGCTGTTTGGGTCTCGAATTGCCCCAAAAGAGCTTTAAATAAACAAACTAATAACAGAAATCACGAGGAGGTGGCCCGGGCGCCCGGGTGCCAAGGTGCCAAGGTGGAATAGGGACAGAAACTGTCTCCCAAATGCACCGCATACCCGTATTCTATGGCAACCACGCCAGCCCAAAGCCCCGTGGATGTATAACCCGAATAAACAAACTAATAAAATGGGGCCCACATGCCCGAGTCCACGCGAATCCGCGAGTCCTGGCTCAGAGCTGCCACGGAGGCGACCAACAACACTCGAGGAGCACACAAATTCCATGCCAATACTATATAGCTGGATATATACATATCTGTACCCCAAAAGACTGAACGCCGAGCAACAACCAACCAAAAAAATCACCAAAAATCGACGAGAACTGAAGGGAGAAGCAGCTCAAGTGGAGCAGTCGCTCCGCTCCCATTTTCATTTTCCATTCCCACCCACAGTATCTCTTTGTGTGGTGTCCCCAAAAAAAGGAACCAACCCAAACTAATCCATAATCCGTCGAGCAGAACTGAATGCACTTGCAAATTAGATAACCAGGACTGGCTTTCTGGTGGCACATCCTGGGATTTCCAACTGCATTGGGTGAGTATACGTGGATAATTATCATCAATCCGTGTGAAATCAACCAGGTAAGATTGGATAAAGCGGGAAAGATTGGAGAAAATGTTCCTCACATAAGGAAATTATAGATAATCTTGAATTACACATCTATAAGCTCTATTCTATGCCTTTATTCGATCCCTAGATATCAGATTTGCTGAAGATTTTAAATTAATTGAGAAATAGTGCCAAAAAGTGTGCGTCAAAAAGTTTGAACAATGGCAAAGTCCCCTTACTCCTAATATCCTGTCTAAAATATATTCTAGCACACTTTTCAGCACCTTTTCAGTTGATTTTAAATCTATAAAGATCGCGATACATTTTTAATAAGTAATAACCAGCGCTAAAGAGTCCTTACAGGCTCTCAAAGGACTGCATATATTATGCAACGGGAATAGAGGATTCCCCACAGACTTACGCCAATCCGCATAACCATGTCCGAAGCTCTCCAGGAGTCGCTTGCCCGCATCGAACTATTATGAAACTCGAAGGTGGAAGGTGCCACACGCACGGCAACGGGCCAGGGTCAGGGGCAGGGCCAGGTGCCAGTCCAAGTGCAGGCGCCGGTGCAGGGTCAGGTGCCACCGAGGACGACACCTGCAACGGCAACGGCGGCAACTCATGCCAGGCGCCGCCAACTGCTCTCCATGGCCAAGTGCCGCAGTCGCTCCATACTACTCAACGATGAAGCGCCCACGCCGGAGGCAGCCTGCCCTGCACCAGCTCCTGCTCCAGTTCCAGCTCCTGCGAGTCCCTCGCCACAAGCCCAACAACTACAACAACAACAACAACAACAACCGCAACAACAGAACTACTTACCTCAAACATCTTTGCTGAAAATCGAACCGTTCGTTCCTAGTTTTAATCAAAGACTACGCCGGCGTCCTATTGGTCGCTCCCATAGCACCTTAAGCCACAATGCCGTCCCAAAGCGACCAGTGCAGCAGCAGCTCCAGATCCACCAGCACCAACAGCAGTCGGAGCTTCAGGTTGGTCAACAGCAGCAACTCAAGCGGACCTATGCCGCCGCCGTCCAAATCCGCCAGCAGCACCAGAGGAACTTGCCACGCGGCGTGGGCATCCAACGTCAGCGATCGAAGTCCACCTCCTCCTCGGCGGCCTCAAACAACTGTCGCCCGGCCACATCAGCTGCCACGCCCAACACTCTGGTAGGCAGCACAGGCGGAACTCTGGTCAGTGGTGCCATAGTGACGCCCCAGCCAAATGGCATCTGCCGGATCCAGCGTCTGGCCAAGGAGCGCGAGGAGCTCCCCGACCGCATCAACTACGACCGCCGGGGCCTGACCGCTATACCCATCTTCGAGCAGGAACCCAATCTGAGGCTGTTGTCGCTGCAGCACAACCTGATCAACACCTTCCACATACCCAAGGAGCTGCCACCACCTCCGCCGCCTCCGCCGACGGTGCCCACTCCGGCCACACCGAGGGAGGGAAATAATAATAACAACAAGCTGGGAGGTAAGTATCCGTATCCAGGATATGAGATGAGGATGCCTGCATCATCCTTAATATAAAAATATGGGGATATATCATATATTAAGGTCATGACAACTATATTATTTAACATATTCTTTTTTCAGAATACAACAACACCAATGGAAACAAGCAACTGCCGGAGGGAGGACGCTCTGGCCTACGTGGCCACCATCCAGGGAGACTCACCCGCGCCATGACCAATGCCGGGAATCCGCACAACCACCGGCTGTCGCCGAATTCCGGCGGTAGTCCAGGATCAGGCAGTCCGCTGACTACTCAGGCTCTGGCCATCAATGGAGGCGGCGCCGCCGGACGCTCCAAGCTGACCAAGAGGGGCTACAACTACGGGCAGGCGCAGCTCACACCGCCGCCGGCACTGAGAATGCGTTATGGTCTGGAGAAGTCCAAGAGTTTCGTAAGCAGCAGCCTGCAAGCGATGAAGCACCAGCAGCAGGTCATACAGCGTCGGGCCTTCCTCAACGCCAACAGAGGAGGTGGAGTGGGTTTGACAGGAGGAGGCGGAACAGGAGGTGCAGGCTGCAACCTCCTCCAGAGCTGCGACGAAGGTAGCGCCTTGCACAGCAGCAATCTGTCGCTGTGCGGCGGCTGTGGCGAGGAAGAAGACGCCCCCAGTCTGATGGCCTCCATTTCGGCCTTGGACCAGCTGAGCATCAAAAACAAGCAGCTGAGCCTCAGCGCCAGCTACGGGAGCATCTTCCAGCAGCTCGTTTTCCTGGATCTCTACGATAATCAGATCGAGAGGATAGCCAACTTAGATGGCCTGCCCTCGCTGTCGGTCCTGCTGCTTGGCAAGAACAGGATCACGGACATAGGTGGTCTGTCCTCCTTAAAGGACTCCCTCAGAGTGCTGGATCTGCATGGCAACAAGCTCACCAGTCTGGGCAGTCGCATCAACTGCCTGCAGCAGCTCAAGTCCCTTAATCTGGCCGGAAATCAGATCCGTCAGATCAACCAGCAGGATTTTCTGGGATTGCGCTGCCTTAGGGAGCTGAATCTGAAGCGGAACAAGCTGCGGCGGATCAATGGCTTCCAGCATCTGGTGGCCCTGGAGAGGCTGTGGCTATGCCACAACGAACTGCACCGGGTGGACGACATGGCCAGCATCGCGAGAGCCAGCCGACTGCTGGAGGTCACAATCGAGAACAATCCCGTCTCGCTGGCGGGGGACTGTGTGTCCTTTCTGGTCTCGTACCTCCCGCTGCTGCAGTCGCTTAGCCAGATGCCCATCACGGAGCAGGTGCGTCGGGCGGCCCTGGCCTGGCGCCAGCACAAGGAGCAGGCACAGGCTGCTCCCGGGAGCTCTGAGGCCTACCAGAGCATTCGCCGGGAGGAGGTGATATCCAATGCGCGCACCAACTGGGAGCTGCTGCGATCCCAGCAGACTGTTGTGGGTCGTCCCAAGAGCCGGCTGACCAGCGAGCTGGCCAAGATCAACGAGTCCAACGAAGGTCCAGCCGCCGAGGAGGCGGAGACGGAGTCCGAGGAGTCCCAGCAGCCCAAGGAGCTGATGGACGAGTTGCAGGCGCTGATCAAGCTGCCCCCTATAGCAAAGAACCTGCACACGCCCCAAGAGGAGGATGGCGGCTCTTCGGAGGCCTCTAGTCTGGGACCCAATGTCGATTCCTGCTCCAGTTGCTATAGCACGGACAATGAGGAGGGTGTCAAGAACAAACCACAGACGCCACAGATGGACGAAAACTGCAACAAGTTGGGATTGGTAGATAAAAGTCCACCGTCACCTGTTTCAGCTGCTCCTCCGGCGTCCGTTCCATCTCCAGAAGTCGCAAAGGTGACACCTCCGCCTGTGGTGGCTTCTTCACCATCGCCGCCTGCCTTGACCTTGACGCCACCGGCTGCTCCTGGAACTCCAGTGCCCGGCACTGCGCCTACTCCGCCCCCAGTCGCAGTGAACAATACCCTGCCAGTGCCTGCCACAGCATCGTCCAGCAACAGCCGACCGGCCAGCAGCAAGCAGCGATCCAGACATGCGCCCATCACCCAGTTGGGATTGCAGATCAACCAGAGAGGGGCCGGAGGCGCATCCTCCAGACGCTACATGGCTGGGAGCTTGGTGCGGGCTCAGACAGTGAGCAGCAGCACCAGCAACAGCAGTAGCTCCAATAGCACGGGTCGCGGTAAGGCCTCAAACAATGGCCTAACTCTGGTGGCCACACAAACAAAGGCGTCAACGAGTGCTTCGTCCAATCAGTCATCGGCGTGCGCCGGTAGCGGTGCAGGAACTGCGGGAGCAGCGGCATCAGGAGCTGGAGGAGCAGCATCCACGCCCACAGCAGCCATCACGGTGTCCAAGCCCACCGCCGCTGAACGGGAAAGAGAGCAAGGCGGCGATTATCTAATCGAGATTTGTGGAAGGTACTTGAACATCTATGGCCAGGGAGCGCTTCGCTTCATCGACAAGCAGTGGAATCCGGCCAAGGCCAACGATGTGCACACCCTGAACTTCAGCTACATTAACTTTAACAGCATCGTCTGTGTGCTGGGGAGGATCAAGGTGCGGTTTCCGCACGCCGAGCACTTCGTCTTCCGCGAAACGAACATCTCCTGTTTGGGACAGCTGAATGGACTGGCCGAGCTCCAGGGGCTGAGCAGCCTGCTTATCGATGCCGAGGGAAATGGCATCACACAGAAAGACTCCTGGCGAGCGTACGCCATCTACAGGCTCTCGCACTGGGGCCTGAAGCAGCTCAACGGGCAAGAAGTCACCGAGGCGGAAGTGGAGGCTTCCAACGCCATGTACGTCGGTCTTTCCGATCTGGTGCTGTGGTCCATGCCGGAGGTAATGCTGCAGCCACTTTTGGCTCGACTGCGTCTGGATGAGACCTGCACGGCCAGTAAGCTGTCGCCAAAGGAGTGGCTCCTTCGACCGGACAACAAATCTCTGCGTCTAGTGGTGGGCAAGGAGGCGCTGCAGTGGAAGAAGAACGCCGGCGGAACAGGATCTGGGGCGACAACCTCCTCCTCTATGTCCATGAATCCTGCAACAGAAGCGGGAACTACTGCCATGGCGCCCAGTGCCCGGGATCGGGGCCGTCAGCACTTTGCCCTGCTGCTGGAGAACACCTGCAACGCTGTGGAAAAGCTGCACAAGTTGGAGACGCTCTGGCCGAGCATGCTCCTGGACATTGTGCGGAATACACTTCTGGATTACGCCCAGCTGGATGTCTACCTGCGCAATCTCATGTGTGAGCTTATGAAGTGAGGAGAAGTTATTAGTCATACCCTGGCTTCTAGATAGAGACGCACTGATATAGAGCAAATCATTATTTATATTCCTATGATCCTAGGCATTTACATGTGTCCACGCGACCAATCCTGTAAAGCAGCTGCTTACAACTAGTCCAATTTTTATAAATATTTAACATTAAACATGATTAAAGTGAGTACCAAACTAGAATGGCCCACACCGGAAATGCATTTGGGCGGGTTCCACCCACATTCCAAAATCCTCCTCCAATCCTTTTGTATTTCTCTGCCACAATCCGTTTCGCTTAACAACTAGAATAAGTGTGGATTCCAAATGGAAAGCATATTTGCGAATTTAAAGCTGTTCTCGGATAGGAAACTAAATTTGGTTTTAGATTTTAAGCTTTTCAAAAAGGAAAGCAATCGTTTGTGCATACAGAAATGTTTACAAAGTTATTCTTTTAAGCAAACCAATCTTAGGAACTCTTTCAAGTGTTTAACCCTACCTTATTTTCTTAGAGTTTTTGGTCAGTTAAAGTTTCTTAGGCAAGTCCAGCTTAAAGTTCACAAATAATATGAGGATTCCAAAAATTAATCCACTCCAACTTACATAAATCTACGCCCGAGGCAGTACCTCAGCATCGTCGCCGGCTGTGGCCGGCTTCTGCGCTTTCTGTGCCTTGTCCACGTAGATATTCAGGATTGCCTCGATGCCCGGATAGAGCACAAAGTTGGTGGTCCTTATTTTCTTGTCGATGAGGTAGGATGTCACCGATTCCGTATTAAAGGCAATGTCTAAGGCATCGCTATGCGTCACCTTGTCGAGCAGCGTGCGCTGCACTTTGATCACACAGTTCTCAAACCCGTTCACCTTAATGCTCAGATCCAAATTGTAAGCAGCATCGATGTCCGGCCATCGCTGGGCCAGTACATCCTCGCTCCACTGCAGCTCCTCGCTGGCGGGATTCAGTCTGCCCGGTATGGCCACAAACTTGGACCACAGTTCGGAGGCGAAATGGGGAGCCATGGGTGCTAGCATTATGATCTGTGCAGCAAAAGCTCGCTCAAACTGCTTGCCATGCCGCAAAACGTGCTTTGGTGTGCGCTGGATTGGAAATTTGGTCAGCAGGGATCAAGGTTACTAAAAGTCAGTGCAGTAGCTTACCCTCAGAGAGTTGGTCAGTCCCTGCATCTTGGAAATAGCCACGCTGAGCTGATGTGCATGGCGGTAGTTGAAGGTAGCTCCCTTCACATAAAAGTTACGGGCATCGAAGAGCTTGGCATCTTCGGCTAGGAATTCCTCGCTGTTTGCATCTACGTCCGGTGCGGAGGTGTCCTCCCGAGCCACCTGGAAGTCCTGCAGGGTGAGCCAGAGGCGTTTCTGCCAGTTCAGAATGCCAGGAAAGGCTGTAAGGCAAGCCAAATGTCGATATTGTTATCAATTATTATTGAGAAACTCACTGGCACTGGACCAATTGCGGTGGGAGGTGGGCGCCACATCGGCCAGGATTATGAGTCGGGTGGTGTCCGTGCCGTATTCGTTGAACATGTCGCTGGGCTCCACTCCGTTCAGTTTCGACTTGGACATCTTCTCCCAGCCCATGACCACGGGCTCTTTGTTCTCCTTCAGCACCGCCTGGTTCTTCTTGGCGTTCACAATCTCAACCTCCGATTCGGGCACATATCGCCCGCTGCCCTTCACTCGGAAGGAGCGACCCATGACCATGCCCTGGACCAGCAGGCGCGAAAAGGGTTCGCTGGTGGGCGACAATCCGCAGTTGTGCAGGAAGTGGTTCATAAAGCGGGCATAGTACAGATGCAACACGGCGTGCTCCTTGCCCCCGATGTACAGGTCCACAGGCATAAACCTGTTGGCCAGCTGAGGATCGAAGATGTGCTCGGAGTTCTGGGCGTCCAAATAGCGAAGGTAATACCAGGAGCTGTCCACGAAAGTATCCATGGTATCGGTTTCGCGCCTTGCCCCTTTTTCGCTGCACTTAGGGCACTCGCAGAGAAAGGCTTCCTTTGGTGAATCCTTGGGCGGGAGCGTTACTGGCAGCTGCTCCTCCGGCACCGGCACTGCTCCACACTTGCTGCAGTGGATAATGGGAATGGGAGTGCCCCAATAGCGTTGTCGCGAGATCAACCAGTCCTGTAGCTTCGAGGACACCCGATAGCCGCCCACATTAAGCCGAGGAGCGGCTTGAAGCACCTCCTTTCTCAGCAGCTCCCAATTGCCCGGATTAAGGGTAGCCTCCTGCCCGTCGTTGCAGCTGAATGCCAGTCCATATGACTCCCACAGCTCCTTGTCCTCGGCGCGGAAACTGGGCGCCGCCAGGTAGACGTCGCACTTCGCCGGAAAGTTCACTTCGTCGCCAAAGACAATGGGCATTGTGGTGCCCGCAAAGGGGTTCTCCACACTGAGGCTGCTCGCGTCATTTAGCTGATTTAGATGATGGTTGCTACGGAGTACTAGGAAAGCGTTGGGATCTTTCAGGTGCTCTGGGTGAGCGGTCCACACGCGCAACAGTCCGGAGGCGGAGGTGAGCAAGGTGAAGGCGTGTCCGTCGCACTCCCCAATCCAGTGACGCTGCAAATTGATTATGTCCCGCCAGTCGCGCAGTATGGGATCTTCCAGGCCATCCAGCAGCTGCTTGGCGTATGCACTCGTCCGTATAAACCATTGACGGAGCAGCTTCTTCTCCACCTTAGCACCCGAACGCCAAGAGCATCCGTTGGCGTCCACCTGCTCGTCGGCGAGCACGGTCTTGTCTACGGGATCCCAGTTAACGAGCGCCTCGTTCTGGTAAGCCAAACCGTGGCGATGCAGCATAAGGAAAAGATGTTGCGTCCACTTATAGTACTGCGGACTACAAGTGGACAGCTCGTGGTTCCAGTCGAAGGAGCAACCCAGCCGCTTCAGCTGATCCTTCATCTGGGCAATGTTCTGTTCCGTCCAAGAGGCGGGTTCCACACCGCGCTGATTGGCTGCATTCTCGGCAGGCAGGCCGAAGGAATCCCAGCCCATTGGTTGGAACACGTTCTTGCCGCACATCCGCTGAAATCTGGCCACAGAATCGGCGATGGTATAGACGCGAACATGGCCCATGTGAAGATTACCCGAGGGATATGGGAACATCGATAGCACGTAGAACTTGTCCTGGGCCTCCTTGGAGTTGAACTGGCCACCGCTGAGCTGATCCCGCCAGTGCCCCTCAATCCGGTGTTTTACATCGTTTGTTAGCTCTAAATTCTGCGAATTAAGGAGAGTTCAATTGTATTCCTGCTTCTAATTACCGCACTCACCTCAGTTCCCGTGCAGCTTTGGGTGAGCAGGCGGCGCCAAATGCTCAAATACAACCCCCTCCAGGGCCCAATACATTTTAAAGTCTGCATTCTGGAGCTTTTAATTGATTAAATTGCACATTTCCTTCCACGGCTATTAAATAACGATTTCATAAAATCCAACAGTCGAACAGCTGTTTTCTCTGACAGAGCTGCCACTTCGTTCGCTAGGTAGATTTTTGTTTCTTGAATTTTTGGCGGGAAGCATTTCTGACCTACTGGCAATGCCCAGCCCAGAGCTGCACTTCCGATCTGTCGCGCACTACGGCAACTTTTCGCGTTTTAATGTCGATTTTCGTCTAGGTGGCAACGCCCTCGCTGCATTTTGCGAAAAAAAGTTTACACGTAATTTTCACAGGGCGAGGCAGTGGAAAAAATCCAATTGAACACGTTTAACCAAGTGAAATCGACAGAAAACCATTGAGGGACATGGGTGATTCCCTGGAGAACGCCGACACCTCGGTGGATCCCGGCGTAAATTTGTCCATAGCCAATTACGATGCATTTGCTAACTACCTTCGCAAGACGGTGACCATTTTGCTGCCGGAGGAGGATGTGGTGTTTGCATCTCTGAACACCGCCTTGGATGATCCCGTAAACCAGGACACCATCCGGAAGTTCCTCTCGGATCCTCAAGTGCAGGCGCTCTACGTCCAGCGAAACTGCATAAAAGGTAGGGACTACAAAATCATATCTTGTGCCTTGCTGGCAAACTTGGGGCGACAAAGTGCACCTGCACAAAATGGCGTCTCGTCGGCAAAGATAAAATTTACCGAAACTCAAGTTTTTGCTTATTTTAAATAGCTGAAAATGTTAGTTTCTTGGGTTTAAATGAATCATTCTAAGGTTTGCTCGCTGAATTCTTAACGAGTTTGTTAAAAATCAATTCGCCAGATGGTTTTGTTGAATTCCAATAAAAAAGCCTATTTTGATGTGCGTATTGACTGTCGAATACCCTACCTTTGTAAG
>JAEIIO010020021.1:0-15814 GCA_018874655.1 Drosophila diplacantha | reverse complement strand
AGGACTTAAGGAATGGAAACTCGTTTAGAAACGCTGCAAGCTTTCATTGATCTTCTGATAGATCCAATCGATATAATGATTGACCCGAACATAGACCCCTGGCCGGTTCTTGTAGCCGCAGTGCTGACCCCAAGATATCAGGCCGTACAAGGTCTCGCCATCTGCAAAGAAATATGGGAAAGTGATCACAAGATCTCAAGGGAATCTCATTCCAAGTTATATATAAGGCGTACCGTCATCGGAGCAGACCAGCGGACCGCCTGAGTCACCTTCGCAGGCGTCCACACTCTCGTCCATGGAGCCGGCGCAGAACATGCCTGAAATTGAGAGAACAACTTGGGGGGTTAATTCCAGAACAAACTGGTTTTGGGGGCACAATGCTAGTGCCTCTATTGACCGGTTCGGCAATCATAATAGTTTAATTTCCACACACCTTCCGACATGGCAGAGCCGTACACATTTGATTGTTTGCAGACATGATCTGCCAAAATGGGCAGCTCAGCGGAACCCAGCACTTGGGCAGGAGCTACATGAAAATAAATATAAAGGTCAATTAAATAATCCTTTAAATATTAATTAACATCCTTACTAGACACTCCAGCCTTGATGGAACCCCATCCGGAAATAGTGCAGTTGCGGTTCTCCACCAGCTCCGCATTCTTCTCCGGCAGGCAAATCGGTTGGACGTAGTCACTAAACTTCAGAGGCGTCTTCAGGACAACCAAGGCAATATCATTGTTCATGTGCGTTCCCTTGCGGAACTCCTCGTGTATGTACCACGTCTCAATGAAAGTGTCCACCTCGGAGGACTCTGCTATGTTGGCATAGTGGTCGCCCACGCGTACAAAGTACGCTCCCTTTTGCGTTCCATACACACAGTGGGCGGCGGTGAGGAGATGCCGCTTGGAGATCACCACAGCTCCACACCAATGGCTAGAGATGTGACCGCGTCCTCGGGTTCTGATGGTGGCCTGCCATGGGTGACGACCTCGTTGGGCGACATTTCCCCGGACCACGCGCTCCTCCCGATGGGCATACTCATCGGTCAGGTCGTCCTTGAAGATTCCACAGCGTCGGGGTGTGCGCAGAGCCTTGCTAGAACGCTCCCACAGCCCGATTTGGTTGTATGATTTCGCTGCGCTCTCCTGTCGGCCGCCTTTAACGGGATTTTGCGACAACTTCTGGCTGCGCGGTGGCGGTCCAGCGGTGCAGTGCAAGGCCACATCCTCGGTGTGATTGCAGTTGTTCTCGCCCCAGTTCCAGTGACTGCACTTATCGATGCCCGTCTCGTTGCCGAAACACATCACCTGGTCCAGCCAAATGGGTCCGTTGCCATTGCCAAAGATATTCTTCTCGATGGTCTGAGGAGGGGTTGTTATGGTTGTTAAGGTTTAGTGTTCCTTGGACCTCTTGGATAGGGCTTAAATATCTCACCGCTGGCCCATAGAAGCCCATGGAGTTGCAGGCCACTTGGGCGGACTTCTGGTTGAAGTCATCGTCGCACACACTGCCCCACACGCCATGGTACTTGACCTCCAGACGGCCCTCGGTGGTGCTGCGTCCGCCCTCCAGGCGGTATTGAATGGGTGCCTAAAGGGATACGGTAGGGATGGATACAAGTGGTAGAAAAATATTAAAACAATATAGAAAAGAATTAATATTCATTTAAAATTATTTTAAAGACACTCTCGGTCTTACTAGTTTTCATTTATCATGCATATTTCCACTCATTTCTCAAACAGCCTCAAAGAGTTATTACTCGTAGTTTCCCTCATGGAAAACCTAACGGCAAACCCACCTGACAGACGGCGGCACATTCGTCTGACTTATCCGCACAATCCTCGGTGTTGTCGCAAACAAAGGCCGGCGGTATGCACTCCTTGGAGGTGTGGCACAGCCAGTAGTTGTTGGGACACTTCATCACCGGCACCTTACAGATGACGCCCGCCACCTCGTCGACGCCGCAGTTGTGAACGCCCCACCCCTTGAATGGGCACTCGCTCAGCTTCGTTTCGTTGCCGCGACACTCAACCTCATCCATCACATAGTTAAAGTCCTGATTTGGCGGAGCATAGAAAGAGCTTCCGCGCACCTCCTGGGCGCCCATCGGGAAGCCCAGTTCCCGGCACACAACATCGGCGTCCTTAAGGCCGAACTTGTCATCGCAAACGTAGCCCCACTGGCCATCAGCTGAAGGACGATTGAGAGGTTCCAGAACAGCTTCAAAAGTAAAAACAGATAATCAACTCACCCTTGACTTCAATGCGGCCCATGTGAGGTTTCTCGCCTCCCGTCAAGCGCACCTCGTAGTCCCTGGGCGGGCAGTTGAGCTCGTCCTTGCCATTGTCGCAGTTCTTCTGGCCATTGCAGACCTGATTCTTCTTCAGGCACTTGCCATTTCCACAATCGAATTCACAGTCAACAACGAAACTTGAGCGGACACCAAGTTTGGGAGTCACCTCCTCGGCGTTGGGATTGGGTTCCCAATCCTCCTCCTGCTCCTCCTTTGGCTGGGGCTGCTCATCGGGCTTGAGGAACGGATTGGGCAGCTCTGGATGACGACGATGGAAGTCGGCACTGTGCTCATGGTGGGGATGGTGGTGTTGGTGGTGGTGTTGGTGGTGGTGGTGGGGCGAGGGATAGGGATTGTGGTTGGGATAGTGCTCGGAGAACGGATCGGGTAGATTTGGATGGCGCCGATGGTAGTCACGACTGTGACCGGACGCCTGCCAATTGTTTCGTGCCGTCGTCGTGGTTGTTGGGTTCGTGTCAATCCTGGCCCGGCGGGTGCTCCGCTGGAAGTCTGTCGAGGCGTACGTGGTACTGGGATCTAGGGTCTGCTCGGTTCGGGCCGTCTCCCTGGCATCTGGAAAAACATAGTCGTCGTCAAGGGAGTCCAGGCT
This sequence comes from Drosophila diplacantha, assembly GCA_018874655.1. Lineage (NCBI taxonomy): Eukaryota > Metazoa > Arthropoda > Insecta > Diptera > Drosophilidae > Drosophila > Drosophila diplacantha. The sequence continues at coordinate 12,911 of JAEIIO010020021.1, read as the reverse complement.
CTCCTGTTCCCCGGCTTTGATCAGTTCGGCGTCATAGTCTAGGTCGGGCTTGGAGGCAGGAATTGGGGTGCTGCTCCGGGTAGTTGTGGGAGTGGTTCTCCGGGTAGTGGTTGTGGTGGTGCTAGGAGTTGTGGTTGGTGGTTTGCCTATCACCGAAGCAATGGCGGATTCAGTTTGCTTGGCTAGCTTCTCTTGGGCATTGCCACTGTGATTGAAATAGGGACGTAGCATGAGCTTAAGAGCCTCCTTCATGGCCAATTCAGAGTTGGGATCAGTGCCCGCTGGAGACTTCCCTGAATTGGGACCATAGAACTTGTGGTCAAAGGGAGGTGGCACTACAGCACTTCGCTGTGTTGTGGTTGTAAAGTCATCGTCGTCATAGAAGGGCTCCTCCTCTTCGGGATTAAAGGGATCAGACTCATGAGATGGTGTTGTACTCACCACAGCTGGCACTTTGGCCCAGGAAGCATTTCGGGAGTGTGAAATCCCAGCATAGGAGGGACTGTAATGGGGGTTACTGGGGTTCCGTGGAGGAGAGGTTCCATTACCCGTAGGAGGATAAATGGGGAAGGTGTACAGTCTGCTTCCCAACTGCGGCAAGGGAGTTGTTGGTGTGGGCGTAGGAGCCGGCGTGGGAAGAGGAGAAGGTTTTGGATCAGCAGGAGGATCTGGTCTAGGAGGCAAGAGACCACCGTATAAATTAGATTCATTTGCCAGGGGCACACCAGGGCTTGGCTGATCATGGGATCCGAGCGGATCCTCTGGTCTTTGCTGATCTGGCGGGCTCCTGGGTTCATGGGTAGAACGAACTGGTGCCTGACCAGGCTGAGAACGGCTACCACTTGGGGCAGAGCCACTGGGCAACTGATCTGGATAAAAGCGGGGCGGTGATCCTGGCAAAGGTGGTGATCCCTGATAGGGCTGAATTCCGTCATAGGGATCTTGGGGTTTCTGTTGGTCGTCGTAGTCCAAGTCAAGGGGCCTCTGTCCGGGCAGAGGAGGATTATAGTGTGAGGGTTCTCTGCTTGCACCAGGAGAGGCGGGACTTATGGGTCGCTGTCCACCCAAAGGAGCTAGTGGTGGCATGGGATGCCAGCCGTTTCCAGGCGAGTCGTGATCAATTCTGCGACTGTACCCTTGACGCGAGGAAACTGGTGTTTCGCGCTCTGGTTCCTGCTCCTCCTGAACGGGCTGGGCGTAGTAGGTCTTGCCGGGAGTGCTGGGTGCTACGGGCCCCATGGGAGCCAGTGGTGTCTTAAAGGTTCTATGATAATTACGGTTCGGCTGCAGCGATCCCTCAACATACAAGACGTTTTGGGAGGGTCCACGCTGTACGTAGGAGCTTTCTTCGCCCGTCCAGGATCCGTGCTGGTGATGGGGGTTCTGCTCCAACCCGATGCCCGCTGGCCGCTGCATACTCATATCCCTCCAGCGATCTCCATCCCTGATCACTTGAGTTGTGGTCGTTGTCTTGGTTGTGTAGCGGTTGCCAAATTGATCCCGGCCAGACGTCTCGTAGGACTTCGATTGGCGATTGTCTGAAAGCAGAGAGGGAAGCTTAAAAAGAGCGAAACTTGGTCCCAGAGGTTAGTAACCATAAGGGGGAGCTATCCAGCCATCGGCAGTGCCCTCGAATCCCCGAACCAGATAATCGGAGCGATCGTCGCTCGGCAGCTTCTCGTCCAGCACACACAATCTGCGCGAGACGCTGAAAATCTGTTGGCTGGGACAGTCGTAGATCTCAGAGTGTCCAGGTTCGCAGCGGAAATATTTGCTGGAAACCCGTGGATGTGGCAGGGACCCCGTGATACCCTCGGGGCAGGCGGGCACAGCGCCCTCGATCATCATCTTTTGAGTCCATTCGTAGATGATGTGCAGCTCGCTGAGCGTGTACAGGCGGTCCTCCCGCTGCACCTGAGCCTGCGGCTTGCAAATTCCATGCGACACACTGAAGTGCTGCTCCTCCGGGCAACTAAGCAGAGACATGCCATTCGGACCGCAGCTCAGGTACTGAGAGCAGTCAAAGGGATACACATAGAAACCAATGGCCCCGCGGGGACAGCCCAGCACTGCAAAGGAAGATGGGTCAGGAGCTGCTCTCAGCCAAGGTTCTCCTTCACTCACGATCCTCCTGCTCGGATTGCTGCTTAACGAACGGGATGCGGTCTGTGGCGGCCACCAGCTGCTCGGGCAGACAGTAGCTACGCGAAATGCTAAAAACGTCTTGCGGCAGACACTGCCTGGCCAGCGTGTGACCCTCAATGCAGGTCAGGTAGCCCATGGCGTCGAAGGGATTTGGGAACAAACCGCTGACCCTCGGCGGGCACGACAGAGGAGCTGGGGGAGCTGAAGGCTGAACTCCGCCTGGATAGTAGGGGGCTCCATCTGGTGGGTAGGGTCCGCCAGCTGATTGATAGCCTCCAGTAAATTGATTAGTCGATTGGTATCCTCCATTGGTTACAGAACCGCCATGAGCTCCACCTTGCGCTTGAGAAGGCCATTGGTATCCCCCAGTGTTTTGGGAATATGGTGGATATCCTCCAGAAGATTGGGAAGGTTGTGGGTAAGCTCCAGAAGATTGATGAACTTGCTGATAGCCTCCAGTGAATTGAGAAGGCTGTTGGTAGCCTCCAGAAAGTTGAGGTTGTTGATAACCGCCAGGAATTTGATTATTTTGTTGGTAGCCACCAGAAGCCGGCTGATACCCTCCAGTTAGCTTAGCAGGGGACTGGCCACCTCCAATCGATGGCGAAGGTTGTGGTATTAAACTGTTAGAGTAAGGGGGTGTCTGATATCCTCCAGTAGCTTGGTCAGGCCGCGGGTAACGCCCAGTCTGCTTGTAGACTCCATTAGACGGATATCCTCCGTTTCTGGCCTGCTCGGCTTCCTCATCCGCTTCCTGGCTCAATTCGTGCTGCGACTCGCTCAAGTACTCCACCCGATCGAAGGCATCGGTCACCTTATCCCTAACGACGCATTTTTGCTGGGAGATGCTGAACACCTCACCCTGGTCGCAGCTTCCAATGGAAGTCTGCCGGTCCCAGCATATCAGATACTTGGTGCAGTCGAAGGGATGCAGATAGTAGCCCTGAGCTTGGGGAGGACATGTCAGCGTTGTGAGGTCCTGCATAATGTCCGCTAAAGATAGGAGGGTAATCTAGTATCCACTTAATACGTCATTGGAAGAAAAGCTTACTCGAAAACTGGACACTGATGTAGGCATGGTCTAGATAGTCGTGGGCAGACAGGAGGTGTCTCGCAGTACACTCCCGCTTGGACAGACTGTAGAGAGAGCCCGAGGGACAACAGACGACCTGGAGAAGACCATTCTGGCACTTCACAAAGTGACCGGCATGGAAGGGATAGGGGTAGTTGCCCCGGAGACTGGGCGGACATCCTCTGAGGGGCGACTGATGGACCTGAGTGTCCTGATAGGTGTAAGTGGTTGTGGTTGTCTGCACCTCTTCCCAAAACTTCACACGGTCTCCAATTGTTACTTGACGACTTGGTCGACAAGCTCGCTGGGACAGGCTGAAGGCCATTTGCGGTCCACAGCTGAGAATGGACATCTTGCCGCCGTCGGAACAACGCACATATTTGCCGGCATCGTAGGGATACAGATGAAGACCATCGGTTCCACCGGGACAAGCGGAGAGGATCATGGCTGGGAGATCAAAACGTTGAAAGACTTATATTCGGCAGCCAATCGCAGGACTTACACAGCTCGTGGCTGATCTCAGAGACCACATAGGACACATAGTCGGTGTAGACCAGCTGCGTCTTGGGCTGACAAGTTCCCCGGGATATGCTGAAGACGTGACCAGGCTCACAGCTCTGCACTGCCAGTTTGGCAGCCTTGCAGAGGAGGAACTTGGTTTGGTCGAAGGGATGCACGAACTGACCGTCTGCCCCATGTGGACACAACAGGTCGGACAGGTGTTCGGCGGTTGGAGGGGGATGGTCTAGAAAGCAACACAGGCATTACATCTTAATCTAACCAGGCAAGCAAAAAATGGAAGCTTTATGGAGAACCAAACCCAAATGCAGAAGCAGGTGAATAGAGCTAGCAATTCTCTATGAAGTCCAACTTACTGGCTGTCTGAGATGGTGAGTAAGTCTGGGCTGGGCCCGTTGGATAGCCTGGACTTGGGTGACCCGGGCTGAGTTGATTCAGAGCCACCGAAGAGCTTCTGCCACTGCAGTCCACCTTATTGGCAAAGTCACAAGTGGAACTCACTGTGCTAAAGGCAGTTCCTGGCCCACAATCCTTGACATAGGTCAGTCCATTGGCACATTCAAGGAATTTGGCGCAATCGAATGGGTGGGCATGAAGACCAGAAACCCCTGGGGGACAGTTAATATCCCCGCTGTAGTCCAAGCTCTTTTCGTTCGGTATGTGTGCTGTCATCTGATTAGTTGTGGCCACCGATGTTTCAATCAGGTATCCCACACGATCGTTGGGCTTCTTCACTTCATCTTTGGGCAAACACCTTTGCTGTGGAATGCTGAAGACTTCTCCCTGATGACAACTCTCGATGTAGGTCTGATGGTTAAAGCACTTGATGTACTTGGTGCAGTCGAAGGGATGCAGATAGTAACCCTCGGTTTGGGGAGGACAAGTCACCGTCGATAGATTCTCCATAAATTCAGCTGCGAAGGAGAAGGTCTGTAGAAAGGAGTCAATCTCAAAAGAAGCTCCTCTGAGGTCTTACTGGAAAACTGAACACTGATATAGGCGTAATCCAGGTAGTCATGGGCCGCGAGAAGATGACGAGCCACGCACTCATGCTGGGACAGACTGAAGAGCGTTCCCGTGGGACAACACACAATCTCCAGGACTCCGTCCTGGCACCTTATATAGTGGCCAGCATGGAAGGGATAGGCATAGTTCTTCCGGAGATTAGATGGACATGACTTGAGTGAGGAGAGCTGGCTCTGCGACCGGCCCTGGCTGTCCTGGTAGTACGTAGTCGTAGTCTGAACCTGGATCTCCTCCCAGAACTTGACCCGATCTGCCTGGTTAATTTGACGGCGTGGCAAACAAGCCCTTTGGGACAAACTGAAGGCCTTCTGGGGATCACAGCTCAAGATGGACATCCTGCCGCCAGCCGAGCACTGAACGTACCTGCCGGCATCGTAGGGATACAGGTGATACCCCTCGATGTTGCCAGGACAGGCAGTTAGGATAAAGGCTAATAGAATTTCTTATTGCAGGGAGTTTAAAGGAAGTTTCAATCGACTTACAATACTCTAGGCTGATCAGTGAGACAATTAAGGTCACATAATCGGTGACCACCAACTGCGATTTGGGATGGCAGTATCCCCTAGATATGCTAAACACAAAGCCGGGCTGACAGCTCTGCACCATGTTGACCTTACAGTTTATAAACTTGGTCTGATCGAAAGGATGGACGAACAGACCCACAGTGCCCACGGGACACAGGAGATTGTTTACTTGCAGAGCGGCTGAGGTCAAAGCGGAAGCTGGTACAATGCAGGAGGATTAGGATTACAAATATACAGAAGGATAAACAAGAGTAGACTAAATAGAGTAGCAAAGCATGAACCCGGCAGAATGAGAAGAAAACCCCAGGATGTATAAGCAGAATGAATACCAAGCGAAGCAGGCAGGCAGGCAAAGGAATGAAATCGAACTTACAGGAGGTCTGAGCGGAGCCTGAGTAAGCACATACCAATCTGAAGCCATCAAAGATCTGACTCTGCGGACACTGCTCCACCTGTGGCTGGACGCCGATGCCGCATCGCAGATACTTGTGCGGGTCGTGGGGATGCGGATGGAGTCCACGAGTACCGGGCGGACAGCCCAGCTGGTCCGAGGACACCTCCGAGTAGGCTGACCCGAGTGTTAGTTAGCCATTAACAATAGACATTGCTTATACGTACCGTGGCCCGATGATTCCGAACCTCCAGCTCCGTCGCTACCACAGTTCACGGTGCCCTTGTGAACGCAGACGAGCAGCGATGGATTGAACGCCGTTCCTGGTCCGCAATCCTGGACAAAGGCATGCCCATTGGCGCAGTTAAGGAACTTGGTGCAATCCGTTGGATGCGGATGCAGTCCGTTAGCTCCATTTGGACACTTGGGATCGCTGTCCAATTGCCTCAATCGCCCCAAGCGAGTGGTTTCCGCTGGGGCAACGGTTCCTCCTCCGGCCGACGAGCAATCAACATTGGTGGGATGATCGCACTGCAGGGTCTTGGGATTGAAGAGCGTTCCCGGTGAACAGGTCTGGATGGTGGGGCTGCCACCGTTGCAGTTAACAAAGCGATGACAGTCGTGGGGATAGGGCACCAGACCCTGGAAAAATGGCGGACAAGCCGATTCCCGCTGGTAAATGGGCTGCTGCTCCCCTCCATAGGCCGAATGTGCTGCTGATAACCCCGCTGGTTCCGACTGCTCACTGCCGCTCCGGTAGCCGCTGCCTCCTGATCGATAAGCTATAACCCCGGGTCGCTGCGCAAGCACAATTATGAAATATTATTGCGAAATTGGAAGCAATTAAGAGCGATATTTAGCGCTAATAGCTTATAATGAGGATCGATTTTTAGTAATAAAAACTTCTTGAGTTTTAAGTAAAAGTAGCTATAAAAAAACTAATTATTTATACAATATTAAGTATTTTACAAGATTATTTGATTATAACTTTACTTTAAGCACAGACTATAACTACGATTCTACTTGATCCTGAAGGAAATTTATTATTTTAAGATGAAATACTAACACCCACTAGCAGGATCACCAGGCTGGCCAGGATGGCCCACTTGGCCATTGTATTTGGATTTCGTTCTATTCACTTTTTATATAGAAGTATGTGTTTTCTATATATCACCGATGCAGATAGCAGCTATACTTCGAAACGTGCTAGAATTTCACTGTTTTCGTTGTGGTCCCGTCCAAGTTCCAGGCTCAACTGACTCAGAGCCCCAGATCGCATTTCAATTGGGGCTCGGGATGAATCTGTATCTCCACCGCTGCCGCTGATAGAGATGCTCTCGGATGTCGCCGAGCCAATTGAGTGGACGTATGACTATCTTTGCTAGTAATCTGAAGACCTTTCTCGCCGCCTTATCTCTTCGTACCCTTGTTTTGTTTGCCTTTTCTTTCGGGGGTTTTCACTCATTTATTTGCTTTCGAGGAAATCAAGATGATGCAGTCCCATAGAGTACTGATGATGATGATGATTTACAGTGGCGCAGTCGTATTTAAGGGTTGTCTATATTTACATAACTGCAAACGCATACACAAACTCAACGTCTTACCTATAAAAAACTAGACTAAATCATTTGGTCGCCGGCGGCTGAGGCTTATCAGCAGGTGAAGACTGCTCCACAAGCCCGACTCGCTGCTGAATCTTCAACCAGAGCAGATCGTACGGCTGGTCGAGTTCCGTTTGGGTCTTGGGAATTCCCACAGATCGTCGCACTTCCGGCGAGAGGAGCAGCAGATTCTGTGCGAGGCCAAAGCTGCTGGAGGCTACCCAGTAAACACACAGTGCTGAAGGGACCGTGCAGGCCACTGGAACCATTACAACGCTCAAGGCTCGGAACACATTGTTCATTGCGCTCTGCAGCCGGGTGGCAGGACGTGTCCGGGACATGGACTGCACCTCAATGATGGCCAAGTTGATGAGACCCAAGGCCACTGGCAGGATGTAGGAGCTGTCCACCACTGTGAGGTTGGGTATCCAACCAAATCCCCCGATGGTCATCTCAGTGGCCACAATCTGGGCCTGTATACTCGTGGGATCTGGCAGCAAGTAGACGAAATTGCGCAGCGCAACCGACTGAAAGATCCACAGTGGTACCTGGCCCCACAGCACGATTAGGGTTTTCATGGGATGGCAGTTGTCCCGGATTATGAGTTTCTGCCACTGCTTCTTTATCTAAGGGAAAGAGTATTAGGTGCGTCTGGGGCAAAGAGTTCTTTATCGCACAAACCGAACGTTGGTAGACGACCTGCGTCTGTTTGTCGGTCCACTTGAACTTGTGCTTGGCCACTGCAGCCTCCCGCTTCAGCTCCTCCACAATGGCGGGCATTTCTAGAGCTATTTTCTCGATTCTCGCTGTGATTCGGTGCTGGTAAACGGTTAGTGGCAAGGTGACTACGCTGCGGAACAGAAACGTGGACAGCACAATGGAGGCCCACCAGGGCAGGCCACTGTAGTCGTGTATCTGGATGAGGGCGTCCTGCATATAAGCCACTGGCGTGCTGTTCGATAAAGTCTGCCAGAATCCCACCATACCGCTGGCATTTGCCAGTTGGGCACTTGTCGCCGCCGTCACCGCCGCTTCCGTGGATGCCGGTCGTTGATTGTGGGTGTCATTTCGGAATGTAGTTCCGGGATAAGAGTATTTATAGGTGCCAGAAAGGATTGGCCTCCTGCAGGCGCGGTAAAGCAGCATCGCTGCCATTTATAAATCAAGAAATTCGAATAAATCGCGAAGTAAACAATAAAAAATGCATAACAGACAACAGCTGACAGACCCGAAATGTGGCCGCACTTAGAGCGGCTGAAAATACCAGAAATGTTTAAAATCATAAGTTAAATTGGCGTTGCCAGACGAGCAAAGAAAATCACGCTTTTCTATTGGAAAACATGTTTGTTTGTTGCTTTTTTATACTTATTAATATACAAAATAAATAGACAAGTAGGCCAGTCAGTATACTTAAAGCAATATATGCGTATTCATTTATTTGGCCTAAAACGTATCGCGATATAAGTATTTCTTTTTCCTCACAAAAATATCGATATATTGATATTTTGATATATTTTTCACATCCCTACTCTGCACTTGCAACTTTTTCCATTTGAAACGCAAAATATTTAATCGAGTAATGAATTTTAGCCAACGCCAAGCAGAATGGCACACAATACCAGCACTGGCACTAAATCAAATTTTCGACTATCTGCAGCCAGAGGATCGACGGGCAGCGGCCAGTGTTTGCTATTCCTGGAGACTTTCCTTCTTTCAGAAACGGTTAGTTCCATGTGTGTTTGTGTGCAAGTGTTTTGTAGATCCAGGTGTAGGTGTGTGTGCTGTAGCTGAAAAGTTTCAATTTGTTTCTTTGTTTGCTGCCCATATATTATAGCAGTTGGTAAATGAAACAAACAAGAAAGCATCTGTGCAGGCATGAGCAATCGAAAGTGCCACATAATGTATATGGACGTTTTCCAACGGTTGTTGACGCGGGCGTCGCACTTGGCAACGTTTCAATGTGTGTGCGGGCAAACAACAACAACTCGGACCGTTTGTTTATGTTAGTGTTGAAAAAAGGGGAAAGTACATGATAAGAGGAATTCCCCTGCTTCGTCAATTGGAATTAATTAATTAGTTGATCGATAAGCACGTACCTTTTATGGCAATTGTTACGGGGGCTTACGAGAGTGCATATGTGTGTATGTATACATGGGAGTGCATTAAGGCAGTTTTGCGGTTTTACAGTGAACGCTCGATAGCGTGAAAGTGTTTACTGTAACAATTGCTATAAAAAAGAAAAGTTATTGAAGGAAAAATTTGATTTCTGTGCTTAGAACATGCATTGTTGAGTGCCAAGGCTACGGAAATGATTTTTTTATTGCGACTTAAACTTATGTATGCCTAATTTTAATAATTGACTACTCTCTTCCCCACAGCTATTTTAGAAACTTTCGCTTTCAGTTGGATGTGGCGTGCGATGATCAACTGGCCTTCTTTCATCGCTCCATGGCCAATTTGGCGAAGGAACTGATAGTGGTCTTTGACTTTCACAATGCATTTCACATCCAGAAGATGCGACGCCTCCTGTACAAGTAAGTTTAATTCAAAACCAACTTGATGTCCTTGGCTAATATCTTGTTTCCGCAGAGTGGCACGCTGTGATAACATCCGGGGATTGCGTTTCCAAACCCACAACGTGGGACTTGTTGCCATTGGGAATATGCACAGCGAGCACTTGGCGGCCATAGAACAGTGAGTCTAATGGTAATATATGGGCAGTCTATTACTAGTTAATGGTTTGAATTGCACCGCAGATGCTTTGTGGAGCCTCTAAAGCTGCTGCTTAACCGCAAGCGTCAGTCATGCCAGCTGCTGGACCTTGGCGCTATCGAGGCGCTCACCTACTATGGCCACGACTTCCTTAAGGCCATGGGGAAGCCCCAGGAACTGCAGCAGCTGACGCTTGCCAGCATCAAGTACGATCCTAGTCACTATCCCATCCTCTCGATCGACACAACGCTGCTGCAGAAGTGCGCCGCACTTCAGGTGTTGTCCCTTGACTACGACACGCTCTCTGACGAGTTGCTGCACACGATTCAGGTGCTGCCGTTGCGCAAGCTACTCATTGCGGTTCACGGCCTGGACAGCGAGGAACAGCCGGACGTATCGGAGTCAGCCTGGTCAAATTTCAGCGACCACTTTGCGAGCATTGAGCTGGTGCTAACCCTGGTGTATGCCTACGAGGCCATCGAGTTGCTGCAGCACCGCGTCCTTCGACGCAACATGCCGATAACCCACGTTCGGCTGCTCTTCTGCGAGCTGATGAACGCCGAAGCCCTTGACTGGATGTCTATACACCACAGCGAGACGCTGCGCAGCATCCAATACGTGGACTCGGCGTACAAGAATAACGGCTGCGTCGACTACACCCGCCACGGTTACATGCGCCAGGATCCTTTTGTGATGATGGCCTGGCGATGCAAGCGCCTCGAAGAGATTGTGGTACACGGATATATGATGGATCCGCACAACCTGGTGGGCATTGCTCGGCTACGCGGCCGGCAGCTGAAGCGCCTCGAGGTCTCCCTGGTCGATTGGACCAGCGCCGCTTCGCTAAACGCCTTCAATGAGGTGAGTGATTGTTATCAAGTAATTCCTCAGTTATCAAATAAATCGGTTCTTGATTCGCAGGAAATAAGCACTTTGCTGGGACAAGAGTGGTCGCCCATCAGCCCCGAAAAGCTGCCGCCATCGCTGGCCTTCGATCACGAGGTACGCGACCAGTACGTGTATGAGATGTTCCGCCAGGACATAAGCCAGCAGTAAGTGGTCGGGAGAGTAACCAAAAATTAAAGCAAGTCGTCAAGTGATGTGAAGGGAGGGAAGTGAAGGAGTGAAGGGAAAATCAAAAAACATGACACGTGATCAAGTCGAGCGCATAGAAATTTATTTTACAAATTGCAAAACCTAATTACGTAGCTAAAACGAAACCCAAAAGAAAAGTATGTAAGCAAAAACGACAATTCATCCGTTATATACACTAAGTTATCAAAATTTTTATATGTAAAGAAAAAGTTCCCAAAGTTTTTATTCTCCTTGTAATCAAAATCGGAATTCGTTAGGCCAAAGCGAGCAGTAGCGACAAGGAGTGCTAGGTGCGAAGCGAAAGACCATCCTGAGTACTCCACAAGTCTATTAATATTATATAAAGGGGCGACGACGAAATGAGTTTGTTGAAATCTGCTAGAGAAACATCATTTTATAAGCAACAACAACTGTGATTCAAGCAAGAGCAAGTGCAGCCAGTGGGGGTAGCATTGCGACAACCAACTCTCATACAAAAACAAAAACGACAACCAACAAATTGTTAAGCGAATTGTCTAGTTAGCTAAGTTTAAAAGTAACAAAGGAAGGTACAGAAAGAAGAGTGTTGAAAGATGTTTGTAAAACCAAAACTACGACCAATGTCAAATTGTTTGCTCAAAAACTCAATTGGCACAAATTGTTAAAGCCTTTGTAGTAGTGTGAATAAGAACGGAAGCGGGCGCCCAATTGTGATAAAACAACAAACAACACCAAAAGCAAATGTAACAACCAACGAGAGCTCGATCCTCGTTCGCTAAGCGCCGCCATTTGTGTAGTTTAAAGTGATATTACCAGCAAAGCAGCAGCAGCAGACAAGAGATATATATGTATCTTTAAGGAATAGGCTATATAGTGGCTGCTGTACGTGTGCGTGTGTTTGTGGTACATGCGTTGGCCAGACGAGATGAGAGGCAGAGGCAGGGATATGTAAACCCAACACCAAGTTTTAAGTATTTCGTAGCACAGGCATTAATTTATACAACTATGTACTATATATATTTAACCTATGTTTGCACAAACAAGAAACAGCAGCAGCACTGCTCCCCGCCGCTGCTCGTCCTCCCAGCGTTGCTAGCCGCCGACCAAGAAGTACAACCGACACAACAACAACAACAATGGTACCTGAAGATCATGCTGAGCATTTAAGAAGAGAAGAAGAACAACAACCACAAAGTACTTGCTCAAATCTAACAAAAACAATCGAAAGAAAAACACAAAAATCTACTGAAACAGAAGACTGAACCGAACGATCGGTTGTCAGAGCAACGCGGCGGTGGCGCTGTGGACTGTGCTCTGTATTCTGGGACAAACAAAGAAAAAACAGAATGCGATCTCAATGATAAAACAACTCTTGCAACTATCCAATCGACCATCTCTATATATTTGTAATAATCTAACCAATGCATGTAATAATTTTTGTTATGAACTGCAATAGCGAATATTAATTTGTAAACGAAAAGCGAGCAATCTAAGAATGTATGTCGAGCAGCTAAACAGCAACTGTAATGCCGCGGCCACAGGAATCGTTTAGCGTGTGCTTTCTCGATACGAGTTCTGCCGAGCACGAGGGCCCTCATGTTCTCCCTGTGGCCGGGAAATTAATTTAAGTCTAGTACGTACCAACACAACAACCAACAACAACAAATGTGATAAAAGTGTCATGCTGCTTCCAAGGACAACCGACAACTTTGTGCAAGAAAAAAACACGATCCAAGACAGCGCACGATAGAAGCAGAGAAAAGAAAGTAGTGAGCATTGGAATGGCAGGGCCCTAGGGATTCAGGCTTTCTATAGTTACAAGGCATCGGAAGCTACAATGAAATAAT
>JAEIIO010018763.1:0-17682 GCA_018874655.1 Drosophila diplacantha | reverse complement strand
TTATATGAAACAAAATTTAGTTTTTGTAAATTTTTCTTGTTGCAAAAGTGTGGTTGCAGTCAAAAACACAGAGAACTTCATGTTGGCATTCGCAGTACAAATCAATTGATAAATAGTTCATCAGTGGCGGTATCCAATGATGTTTGTGGCGGTATGATCTTGGACTTACCCGTTGCAGAAGACGTCGTATGTCAGGTTCGGGCCGTTGTGATCAATCTCGTCCAGCGGGTACCACAAGACGGTTAGCTCGTGTTTGTCCTCGTCGAAGGAGAAGCCGTTGGTCATAAGCTGCGGCGGGCGGGCGGGCACGGTGGCATTCGTGGTGATGGCAAATTCGGGGTAGTACTCCGACCAGATGGTGTTCTTCCCCTTGAGGTGACACTTGAGGCGCACGTCAAAGACCTGGAAGCCCTGCGGCGGATGCGGGAAGCAGAACGTGAGCCTCATCTGGTCCGTCTTCTTGGCCCCGGGCAGTGTAAGGTTTAGAGGGGGAACCTCAGGCCGGCGGGGCCGCAGCTCCACCACCCACTCGAGCTTCCTCCCTTTCTCGACCAGTTCGTTTGCGTGTTGCCACGCCAGGCATGTCTTGTTGTTGGTGACCGTTGTCCGGCTTGGCTTCGTCACCGGCCACTGTGGTACGAACATGCTATCCCCCAACAGCTCGATCCTCTGAATCTGCGTTCTAGGACCCCGGTCGGTCGTTATGGTCATGTTCAGTACGAAGTTTTCGCTCGGAAATGCGTGGGCGTAGCTGGTCATGCTCAGCATGCAGTGCATCCGACCGGCCTTGCCCTGCTCGACCGTGCATTCGAATATGCCCAACCCGCCACTGGCGTACACCTGGTAGCGGGTTTTTTGGTGGAAGTCTTCGCCATCGGCCCGACTGAAGCTACAGTTCAATTTAGGGCTGTCGTCGTAGCGGCACGAGAAGTCTGTCACGTTGAGCACGGGGAACACCGTGACCTTGGCTGACTTCACCGGAAGAGTCCACCCGCACTCGTACGTGTCCTGCACGGACTCCGTGGCAAACGGCTCCGTGTACAGCACGGTGTTGTTGACTATCTCCGTGGCCAGGACGTTGTCGCCCAGGCGCAGCGTCAGATTCTGCACGTAGCCTTCGCAGGCGCATGACACCTGCCCTCTGCCGCCGACCGACCATTCACCGTCGTCCGAGGCCGAGACGATCACCTGGCACGGCGGAGAGTCGGACGCCGCGGACGCCGCACTCAGAGCTAGAAGCATCAGCTTCAGAATCAGCCACACTGTCTGCCAGCCCATCGGTTGAGGAGCCATTGCGTGATGCTGCTGGATATGTAGATACTCGCACTGCCTTATCGCCGTACTGGGGCTGGGCACAGGGCGTGTTAGGGGGAGCTCGCTTCCTTACTATTTACCGTATTGGTCGTGAATGAGGCTTACATAAGTGGAGTTCGGGCGCTCGATCCCCGCGGACCTCAAGCTTTTCTTCCCCGAATAGATAAGCAGCAGCAGCCACAGCAGAGCGCGAGCCGGCGGGTGACGCGTGGGGATTGGGCTCGCAAGCCACGATGTCACTCTCGGACAGCCGTACACGAGACTGAAGAGCGAATGCGCATTCCCGAGAACAAGCTGCTGCTGCTGCTGCTGCTGCTGCTGCCGCCGGACCTTATCGTTTTGCCAAGGGAATGATAATGGAATGACTACATTTTAAAGTTACATTTATGTTGGTGTACATAGGACATATATTTATTAATTAATTATTATAAGCTCGATCGGGTCGACGCGCGCGGATGGTTAAGTGGGGAGTGTGTACAAATACGATATATAAAAAAATACTACAGCGTTACAAATACTTTCTTCTTCTGAGCCCCCTGTGCCTCACGCGCCTCGCGAAGAATACAAAATAAATTACAAACGCGGGACGCACGTCCCTCGTCCGGTGAGTTGCCACTAATTACTAAAAACAGCTGCCAGGTTACAGGTTACAGGTTACAGGTTACAGGTTCCAGACTCCGCTGATCCGATGGTATGGCTTGGTTGGATGCGGTTGCGGTTGCGGTTCGGTTACGGTTACGGGTGGAGAATCGAGAAGGGAGATGCTAAATGGATGGATGCAGACGATGCAGAGAAGGATTGCCGAGGTGTCCGGGCCAAGTGCTCCACTTGGACTTAGAGCACATGCCTATTGTTGTGGGCCAGGACGTTCAGGTCCTGGGGCGTCACATAGCCGTTAATTGGCGGCTGGAGGCGCGGGTGCGTGTTGCCGACGCCGCCTGTCGCTGCCCCGGAGGCATGCGGCGGGCATCCCACGGCCGCTGAGAGCGGCTGCTTCATTAAGCCGGTGAGCTGCAGCTGCTCCATGGTTGTGTAGCCGATGTCGGCCAACTTAGGTGTGGGCGTCGACGTGGGAAGCGGGGAAGCGGCGACTACTGGCAGCTGGAGCGGTGGCTGCGGCGGCGGCATTGAGGCTGTCACAGCGGCAGGGGCTCCTACTGCTGATGCTGCTGCTGCTGCAACTCCTTCTCCCCTTCCAACTGATGGCAGTGGCGCTGCAGCCAGGGGCTTTAGCTTGTGCAGATCCGAGGCCTGCACGTAATTGTCCATGTTGAGCAGATGCGCTGGCGGGAAGAAGGTAGAGGCAGCAGCGGCAGCGGAGGGAGCATTAGCGTTGGCCCGTACGTCGGCTTGAACTGAAGGAGGCAGAGGATTGAGGCGCGACTGCAGAATGGGCACGGGTACATAGCCGCTGAGCGGCACCCGTGGCAGCGGCTGCGACTGCACAGGTCCACCGTTGCCAGCCCAGTTCTTCATCTGGGTGGGCTTGATGTAGCCATTGCTGCTGCCGCCGCTGGTCGGCTCCATGTCCCTGTTGATGTCGCCATCCTGTTGCTCCCGCTCGTGCTCCGACTCCTGCTCGCGCTCGCGCTCCGTCTCACTGTCGCTCTGCACGAGCAGCCCGTGGCGCATGGACAGGTAGCTGGTGGGCGGGGGTACAGCGCCGCTCATGGGACCCGTCTCCCGGTGGTCATCGTAGCCATTGCGATCCATGCAGCCGCCGCCGCCGGAGGATGAGGCTGTGCGTAGGAGCAGTTTCGAGCTCTCGCCGCCGCAGCTGCTGAAGTCGTGCGGTAGATGATCCTGCGGCGTGTACTGCGGCGAGTCGTCGACGCGGGTGCAAATGATGCCGCCGCTGACGGACGAATTAGGGCCGAGATCGAGGCCCAGTCCGCCCATATCCATCGGCTTCTTCAGCGTCTCCATGATGCCCTGCGGCAGCACCAGGTCAATGTCGGACATCTTGCGGTATTTCTTGTACACGAGGTAGAAGATGACACCAAGCACCAGGATGGCCACGGTCACCTCGATAGTCTGGTACATGGCCTTCACACTGTTCGTGTCCGGGGTGCAGATGTATCCGAACGTTCCCCACTCGGACTTGTAAAGTCGGTAGGCGGACGCGTTAGCGCCGTACACCTCGTACTGCGCCCGCTCTTCGTCGCCGAGGACGTTTTTCTGCACTTCGCACGAGAACTGGGAGGATTGAGCGGCTACCATTAGGGCGTTGGCCGCCGCCTCCTCCGCTCCTGCCGGCTGACGA
Source organism: Drosophila diplacantha (assembly GCA_018874655.1). Taxonomy (NCBI): domain Eukaryota; kingdom Metazoa; phylum Arthropoda; class Insecta; order Diptera; family Drosophilidae; genus Drosophila; species Drosophila diplacantha. The sequence goes on along the minus strand of JAEIIO010018763.1, from coordinate 14,105 downwards.
TCCACGTTTATGGCGCGCACCGCCAACTGGAAGGGATTGTGACTGGTGCAGCGCGGCGTGGCCATCACGAAGGAGCGGTTGTGCCCCGACAGGATGGTACTCATCAGGCAGCTAGCATTGCTGTCGAGCAGCGACACCTCGTAGTAGTCAATGCGTCCGGCCGGCGTCCTGGGCGGATGCCAGTCCAGGCGTGAGCTTTGGTCCTTGTTGTTCGTCACCTGAAGCGTCGGCGGCGAGGGAACTGGGGGGCGAGGAAGAGGTTCCATTAGCTTTACGCGAGGGATCAGCGAATGGGGGGCGGTACTCACCTCCAATGGCGGTGCGGAAGGCCACAAAATTGCTGGGCTCCGACAGATAGAGCGTGCGTGCCCGCACGCTCACCTCGTATTTCGTAAAAGCCGTCAGGTTGCCCAGCACGTACGTTATAGGCTTCTCCGTGTCCACCAGCTCAGAGATCAGGGCCAGCACGCGGAAGCTCTCGGTGACATTGTCCAGCAGGGAACGGAAGGTGCCCTCATAGGAGCGGACCATGCCGTTGGCCAGAAGCGGCGGCTTCCACGACAGCTCCACACTGGACCTGGTCACGCGCAGCAGCTGCAGCTCACGCGGCTGGCTGGGCGCCGCCTCCCCTGTGCGATTGACCAGCTCGTCGCTGTACTTGCTCGCCCGCGTCTCCGAGTACATGAGCATCTTGACGCTGTAGTCGGTGTAGGGAACCAGGTTCTTGATCTCGTACTTGTTGCTAAAGTGGTCCAGCTGCACGGTGGTGCAGTTGTCGGGTCGGCCGGTCGAGCGCTGACAGTAGGTGAGATTGTAGCCGGCCAGGATGACGGCGCACACGTGCTCCGTGCCCCAGCTGACCGTCATCGTGGTGTTGGTGGTCACGTCAATCGAGGGCTCCATCTTGGCCAGGTCGTCCGTCTTGTCGCTGCTGCACTTCGGCCAGCGCAGGCCCGAGTTGTGCGAGCGGTAGTTGGCCGAAACGGCCATGAGGAGCGTCTGCTGGTCCCTGACCGTGGTGAACATCAGCTGGTCACTGGGCACCTCGGCAAAGCGTATAGACTCCTTGCACTCGGACAGCAGGCCCGGCTTGGGCACGCACCAGAACACCGTGTAGTTGGTGAGCTCCCTCTGGTCCTCGGGCGGCTCCCAGGTGAGCGTGCTCTTGTTGGTCTGCTGGTACACGCCGTGTATATTCCGCGGCACGCGTTGCCGTAAATCGCGGTTCGTGATGGGGCCAATCGACATACGGGTGGCGTTTACCGACAGGCCCTCGCTGTTATTGCTGCGTATGAGGATCTCGTGGACGCCGCTCATGTTCCAGTGATTGATAACCGCCGAGTCCCTTCCCACTTTGATCAGGCTGGGATCCCTGCAATGGAATAGAGTAGACAGAACGGAAACGCATAAATAAATGGTAAATACATGCGCAGCCTCAAGTGTCCCAAGATTCCACGACCCTAAGAGTTCCCCTTGAGACCTAAGCCAGTCGGAATCGAAATTACCGTATGTGCCCCCTTGATCTCTCTTTAACACTTTGCTTGGAATGTACAGCGCATTTATTTTAGGCTTCACCCAATTGTTCTCTCCGAATACAATAAACTACACGAACTACATAGATACACCGAGAGTCCGGTCTTCTGAGTTCCAAAGTCTGAGCCGATTCTACGAGCTCTGTTGATAAGACTATAGGGCCATAAAAAGATTGATAGGGGAACATTGTGCCTAAGTAGTCTATGCCCTTTAGATCTCATGTGCTTATTATCGGAAAACATCGAAGAAATTCCCTGTATTCAGACACATCAGAGGCCAAAACACTCAGTTTAAACATAGCAATCGCTTCAAAATCATTCAAAAATAGTTTCGGAAATTCCACCATCGCAGAGACCGGCCCCCGTTTCCAGGAACGACACTTGCTACTCCACATTTGGTATGTACAATTCTGTTGATTTCGATTTATCTGCATGAAATACGATCGAGTTCCTGGGAAGCCAGCTTGGACTCTGGGTTCTATGGGTTTTCCAGCGGTCTTCTAGATCACAAGATGGTCGATAGATCCGCTTGAAAGCTCGAGCGGGCAAAGGGCCTTGAAATACTGTAGAGAAAGAATATAGAAAGTTCGAGGGGTCCCTCATTTTTCTAAGAAAAAACAATAGTAAAAGTGGACTCCCATTTACTCTGATTAAAAGTAATATGGACACATACATATACCTAATTTAAAGGCCATCAGTGGGGCTTAGGGGGCAGTGGACTTATCGCGAGGGTATGTTTTCTCGGAAATTTAGAATTATATTACTTATTCCGATTCCCCAGAATTGCCATCGGAACCAATACATAATGGCCATTCCACTGCTCGACAGGCGCACTGGTTTCGGCCTGTCCCAACCTGGCTATCAGCAGTGGGGTGTCTGCTATCAGCATGGCATATAACTAACAATTTACTGAGAATATTCAATTAGTTAAACGAGACACTCGGTCGAGTGAAGATTTGTGTATACTTCCAAGGCTGTTGTCTTAAAATGCCAGTTCCAAGAAGCCCCCTAGGGGAATCCTCAACCCCGACCCCAGCTTCCACGAACATCCATCTATCTATCGGTGATAAGAGATTACCGAGAACCTTGAAATCGAAGCGGAGTGGCATCTCCCCCCATACAGTGGAGGTGCGAAAAATAGCAGCGCTGAAAGCAGGGTTACTGCTACAAGACTAACTAAAGTTCTGCAGTTCATCGTTAGGCATTTAGTAATTTAGTTTTAAGAGCCAGTTTTGCATAGTGTAAGCATTTGATAAACAGAATTGTGTAACGATGTTCGAGGCTCCTACCTTTACCCAGAGGTACTCATACACCGCACTTATGTTTATTCCCGGCATCGATTGTGTCATTAATTTGACGGCAGCGCCCGCCATCCCCGCGCTATCTAGCATTCAATTCCGATTCCGGCAAAGCGACGGTAACCAGAAGACGAGATACCGCGAATCCGCCCGAACGACGCCACAAACATGAGAGTACGTGGACTGCAGACTACAGGGTATCTGGCAACAGCGGGTTTCCTCCGATTTCGATTTCTCTGGTGCAGTGCATTCGCGCTAAACGCCTCCATCCCCATTCCCCATTCCCCATCCCCAATCCCCATGCCCATCTGCCCCATCTTCCCATTAATGAACGTGTTTTGCGTTTGTTTTGCTGCCACTGGTGCCTGTGTGTGTGCGGCGGCACTTCGGACGAAGTTAAAAATAAACATTTTCTACGGAACCCCACAATGGGAATGTTGCTTCGCTCCGATCCGCTCTGCTCTGTGCAAATACTACGCCGTATGGCTGCCACGCCGTATTCGCGAGAAACGCGGCGAACTCCCCCTCCCCTCCGGCGGGTGGAATTCCGTTCCCACTCCCGCCCCTCCTCCGTGCATATACTCACACCAAAATCCCGTTGATGCGGTACTCGCTGATGGTGTAACAAAAGCCCGGGCCGTTCTCCTCGTGCCGCTCCAACGGCTCCCAATAGAAGCGCATGCCCTCCTCCGAGGAGTCAACGTAGAAGCTGCCGTAGGTGACGCGCGGCGGCCGTCGTGGTCGAGCCGGAGCCGTGGCAAAGCTGTAGACGAGCGGATCACTCCATATCGTGTTATTCAGGTTGCCGCGCACGCGCAGCTGCAGCGTATAGCTGTAGCCGGCGAATGGAAGCTCCGTGAGGCAGAGCGTGTCCTTGATGGAGGAGCTATTGTTGCGCCAGAAGGGCCGCTTTAGCGTCTCAAAGTTGAGCGGCGTCACGCGCACCTCCCAGACCAGGCCGTGGGCATAGTTGCTGCGCTGCTTCATCTCCCACGAGAGGCACACGGAGTTCTCGGTCCTGCTGACGAGGGTCAGGTTCTGGCCCGGCCGGGACGGCACCGTCCGCTCAAAGTGATTGATCGTTATGGGCTGCAACAGGGCACCGAGGGCATTGGTCATGTTTAGGCGAAAGTAGTAGGTATCGCTGAAACGCTTGTAGTTGTCGTCCGTCATGTTGCAGGTGACCATCGGGGCGGCGTCGAAGTTGCAGTCGACCGAGTTGCTGTAGTGCCAGTCGTTGTTGGCGTTGTAGGTCACAAAGTACTTGGTGATCAGCTTGTTCGGCGGCTGGGTGAAGTTGCACACCATGAACTGGAAGTCGTAGTCGATGCAGTCGAAGTCCCGGATGGGCAGTGGCTCCGTGCCCACGTACACCTTCGAGGTGTTGATCACGTATTCGCGGCACATGCACATGTACTCGCCCTCCTGCTCCTCGGCGTTTATGGCGGTGAACAGGACGGTGGTGTTGTTGAGCGTCCGGATGTCCGGATGCTGGTGGTACTCCCGCTTTCCGGCCTTGAAGTAAAGATCCTTAACGGTGCAGGTCTTCGAGATGTTCGCATCGCGAAAGTACGTCTCGTTGAGGGTGCAGCTGATCGTAAAATTGCCGCCGATGGCCGATTCCACCTTGTCGGGTATGAGCCACCCGGGATCGACGGTGGCGCGGGCGCCTACCTGCAGCAGGAGGAGCAGGGCGAGCAGCTCGAGTGCCTGTGGCACCAGAGGCCCCATGGTCCTTAGACTTCTGTAGTCCGCTCCTGTATTTTGGTACCTTCTCTTTCTCAGTTCTCCTTGTCACCTCACCGCACTTCGCTCTCCGACCTCTGCTCTTCTCTCTCACACTGCACTCACACACGCACGCACACCGACACGGCTGCTCTCTCACACCTCGCTGGCCGTGGCACTTGTTGGCTCTGTATTGGTGGGCAGTTCTCGGAAACCGTTTATACGCTGGGTTCCTGGAAGCAGCTCTAACGCATCTCTGCCAAGGTGTGTGCTGGCTGGGGTTCCTCGTTGGTTCCGAAGTTCGGAGTTCACTGCGCACTGTTAGCTTGTTTGCAAAAGTTATTCTCGGTTGTTGGGTAAAATTTATGTTTTGTCTTTGGATCTGTCTGCAGATTCCTGAATACGCGTAGGACGGCGATCGTCTCCTCCCTGCCCCCGCTCGCGTTGCTGTTGCTTTCGTTGGATTTTCTGTTTCTGTTTCGCTGGTCTGCAGTGTGACCGGGCATTTATCGGAACTCGATACACGATATAGCCAGGTGCGCGCTGCAGACCTTCGGTCACACTTAGCACGCTCATTTCACCTGTGCCGCGCAAGTGAAAAATTGTATTGCATACGCAGTATTTTCTTGCAATGACTAGCTTCATGCACCAAAAACGGGGGAAATGCTTTTTTGAATGGGCTGCATCTGTTCGCAGCTGCTTTTGCATATCGATATATATCGATAAGCTGCGTGTGGCAGCCCTGGCCTAGGTGTTCAACACTAAATCGAACGTGCGTCTGTGTGTGTGTGCGTGAGTGACAAAGTGACGAATTACTTTTCATCAAATGGGAAATAATTTAGTTTGAAAACACGTATATCTATCCAAAACAGCGTAAAAATACACTCATAAGAAATTTAAAGGACGACGAGGTCAATCGGCGCAGGCAAAGCAAGAACCGTAAACTCGACAATTACACCAGCGAAATGGCGGAAGGCGGCAGTAAGCGCATCAACGTGGTTGTGAAAACGCCAAAGGACAGGAAGACGGTCGAGGTAGATGAAGATTCTGGAATAAAAGATGTGAGTACGACTCTAGGTCGGGGTCCCAGGTATCAGTGATGCCCCTGCCCTTTGCTGCTGCTCTGGCGATGGCAGTACTCATTAATTGGCAGTAGTGCTAGCTGGTGGTACAGTGCACTTCGCCTAAGCCGCACCGCCAGAGCCCACGAAAAGGGTGGCAAAGTGCAAAGGGCTTGGGTTGTGTCTGTGTATGTACGCGCGCGTATGTGAGTGAGGGTGTGTGGGTGTGTGCGGGCCTGCACATTAGCTGGGTGAGCGAGACGAAGCGATAGGATCGGATCCTTCTAGAAAAAAATAAAATGAATAAAATAAAGGTAATAATATATACCGTCTTTGACCCACAGTTCAAAATTCTCGTCGCACAAAAGTTTGAGTCGGAGCCGGAGCAGCTGGTGCTCATCTTCGCCGGCAAGATAATGAAGGACACGGATACGCTCAAGATGCACAACATTAAGGACAACCTGACGGTGCATCTGGTGATCAAGGCGCCGACACGCAGCAACGAGCAGCCGGCTCGGGCCCCGGCTGACGTCCGTCAGACGCCGTTTGGCCTGAACCAGTTCGGCGGTCTGGCCGGAATGGAGGCGTTGGGCGCCGGCTCGAATACGTTCATGGACCTTCAGGCGCGCATGCAAAATGAGATGCTGGGCAACGGCGACCTGCTACGCTCGCTGATGGATAATCCCTTGGTGCAGCAGATGATGAATAATCCAGAGACTATGCGCCAGCTGATCACGTCGAATCCGCAGATGCAGGACCTGATGCAGCGCAATCCAGAGATCTCGCACATGCTCAATAACCCGGACCTGCTGCGCCAGACCATGGAGCTGGCCCGCAACCCATCCATGCTGCAGGAGCTGATGCGATCTCACGATCGCGCAATGTCCAACCTAGAGTCGGTGCCGGGTGGCTATAGCGCGCTGCAGCGCATCTATCGCGACATTCAGGAGCCAATGATGAATGCGGCCACCGAGTCCTTTGGCCGCAATCCCTTCGCCGGCCTGGTAGAGGGCGGCGGTTCTGCTGCCGGCGTCAATCCGCAGCAGGGCACCGAGAATAGAAACCCTCTGCCGAATCCCTGGGGCGGCGTTGGTTCGACCCTTAATGGTACCGGCACAGGACCTGGGACTGGAACAGGCGCCGGCGGAAGTCGCACCGGCGGCGATCTGCCGCCAAACAATATCATGAATACGCCGGCAATGCGCAGCCTACTGCAGCAGATGGCTGACAATCCGGCGATGATGCAGAACCTGCTGAATGCGCCGTACACGCGCTCCATGATGGAGTCGATGTCGCAAGATCCGGAGATGGCGTCGCGCCTGCTGAGCACCAGCCCGCTGCTGTCGAACAACCCCGCCCTGCAGGAGCAGGTGCGCCAAATGATGCCACAGTTCATGTCCCAGATGCAGAATCCAGAGGTGATGAACATGCTGACCAACCCGGAGGCAATGAACGCCATCCTGCAGATCCAGCAGGGCATGGAGCAGCTGCGCACCGCGGCCCCGAATTTCGTCGGCACTCTGGGCATCCCGCCACCGCCTCCAGGTGTCAACTCCACTTCGGATCCGGCCAGCGGCGATACCAACAGCGGTGCCACCGTCAACAATATCTCGCCCAGCAGCGGCACTAATGCTACTGGCAACCCAACCGCCGGTGCCCCCAGTCTGGCTCCAGGCGGCGGTCCCAATGCGCAGCTCTTTAACGACTTCATGATGCGTATGCTGAACGGCATGTCCAACAACACGGACAGCACGCAGCCGCCGGAGGTGCGCTACCAGTCGCAGCTGGAGCAGCTGGCCGCGATGGGCTTCGCCAATAGGGAGGCCAACTTGCAGGGTGAGTTGTTTCTCGTCGCTCCCGATCCTAATAATGTACCTTCTAATCGGATCTTCTTTGCTCTCCCAACAGCTCTGATCGCCACATTCGGGGATATTAATGCGGCGGTGGAACGCTTGCTTTCCCTCAACCAGTTGTCCCTGAGTTAACAACGTTAAGCCATTTCCAAATTGTACACACAACCTGTCTATATATCTACAAACTACAACTATATCTACCACTATATAGCCCTGGAGAACGCGAATGAGAACTAAAACGAGAATGAGAGTGAGATCTGGAGAACATGACGACGAGAAACGAGCTGCGTAAACGGCAGGGATACGGGCAAACGCCAAATCCCATTCCCTCATTCCTTCAAAGCCCGCCAAATACCACCCACAACAAATTCCACAAGGTCAGCAGCACGACGCTGACAGCTTTTTCCCACATCAAGATATAAGTGAATCCTTAAATACTAAACGCCGCGACACCATACAGCATCTCAGACAAACATAAACCTTGCACAGGATCATGGGAGTGCACACAGAAGGACATAACTAGACGAGGTGGAGAGGGATCTAGACGTTTGATCCCATACCAAAGTGTCGCCGGTTGCTTGGCTGACATATGTTCCTTTTTTTTTTTTTTAATGTTTACATGTTAAGGCAGAGCAAAGGAAGAGGGAAAGGGTTTGGCTATATGTAAGTGGACGCATATATGCCAGCCCTGGGCACATACAACAACCAGCAGCACACACTCACTTGAAAGACATTCACCACCTTCACACTTCATGCATTGCCGAGGGAGAACTTCGTTGTTTTCTAGTAAATTTCAACCATGCTTGCGGACGCTGCTTTCGTTTATCATTATTAAGTAAACTAAACCATGTGACATCTCATTGTGTGCTTGCTTCAGAGGTGACTGTCGTCAGAGGCGACTAATCGGTTCTAGTCGGATGCCAGTGGCGGCTGATTTCCCTTCCTTTCTCGCAGCTCGCAACTCGAAGAGGCGCGACGTACGCGGTAGATGTCGCTAGATGCAGGGGTTCAAGTGTCGGGGATATAATTAGCTTAAAGGATTAGTTCAACGACCGCCGTCTAGAGCACTTGGGTCGATCATAAATTTTTGTTTAACCGATATCTACCGTCAAGTTATATTGTGTGCTTATCTATATGTGCATATAGATATATATTATATATATCAAAATATTCCATGGTGTTACAAAAGACGTGAAACTATTTGAAATTCCTTAGTAAAAAGAGTAACAAACGCAACCCCCAACACTGTAATCTTTAATTTATTCGTAAGCATTACCAAGTTCCGTATCCGATTTGTTGGCCGGGGGCCGGAAGGGCCCATCCGCCACCCGCACCTCGTTGCATCCCATTTTCGTCACGTTCCATTTCGTGAGCCCCTGTGTCTATATATGATGTATGAAAATTCAATCTTTAACCTGTAAGTACTATAACTACTAAAAAGTGTCGCTCGGTCGCCGCAGCTGGACAAACACGTCTACCAACGGAGTTTGGGGGTAGACTGTCTGGGAGTCAGTGGCAGTGAGAGTGGGAGGAGTCTGGAGGTTCTGGAGCTGGCAATGGCGATCGGAGCTATGCTATGCGGTTATTCATTTAGTGATGGAAGTGAAACTAAGTAATTAAATGTAAATGGTCACATGTTTTAAAACATAATTAATAAAGCTGCTTTGGTTTTAGATTATATAATCTCGAGTTTTATTTAACCCATTTGAGGGGATTATTTTACACCACATCCTGGGTGTCCACGAGTTCGGACAACTGAGCAACATTCAACAATTCGCTCATAACCCATGAGCAAACCAACTTTGGCATGGAAAAAGAATAGGACTTTGGACACGTAAAATTGCAATGTGACCTCAAAACCTCTTTTGCGCTGGTACCTTATTCGTCACGCCTTCTTCTCGCTTACCATTTCTAGAATAGAATTTAGAGATCTAGATCTAGAATCTGGACAACCAATATACAGTGTTCTCTTTGAAGCATCGCTCCATCCCTGTCTAAATCGTGTTCGAGTAAGCTCCTTACCTTTTACTTTATTTTCATTAAACCCTTTTGAGACTATGGCATATCTTTGGGCCTGCCCACACAGGGCTGTGGCTCCCTGGCAGAAGGTTTGTTTATTAAAGCAGCCGTGGCTTGAGTATACAATCGAAACACATTTAGTACGACACATATTATAGTATATAGGGTATATAATACATCCTAGGGTTAAGGCACTTGCGCATATACATTCTCTCAGTCGCACGCGCACAGAAACAAACAGAACACACAACGTCGTACAGCTAGAGATGAGGATGCAGTCATGGTCGGGAGACAATCAGAGGGACAGGTCGGTCGGTCAGAGCTCCTCGAAGAAGGCGACGCGCGCTTTGGTGGAGCCGGACTTGAGTTTCTTGAGCGTGGAGTATTTGTTTTCGCCGGCCTTGATCTGCGCCTCGCTGAGTATGTCCAGGTTGCTCTGGTTCTCCTCGATCTTGTGCGGTGCAATCTCGGAGCGCAGCGTCTGTAGCTGATTCTGCACCTGCTTCTTGGACTTGCGCAAATACTCGAGATGGTTGCGCTCCATCTCGTTGGTGATCTGCTCCATTTCGTTGTCGGTGAGAATGAACTCCTTGGGCTCGAAGTCGTCAGAGATGCCGCTCGAGTTGTCGCCCTGGGCAAGATAGTGCGATGAGTGCGTGGTCAGCTCTGCACCGCCGGCGGTCTCCATGTCATTGGTGGAGCTGCTGGTGGTCAGTGACGGAGTGCTGATTGCCGCCATGCTGGACGCCGTGTTGGCTGCGTGCGAGACACTAGAGGCGGTCAGCAAACTGTCGGTGGAGGACTTGCGGCCGCTGTTGAGGAAGTTGAGAAGGCGGGCGGTAGCCTCGCGCTCGGCCATTTTGGCGCAGATTAGCTCCTTGCGTAGTTTCTCCGTCTCGGCCTCCCGCTTATCATTTTCCACCGTCAGCTGGTGGACGTAGAAGTCGGCGTCCCGAATCTTTTTCTCCAGGTCATGCTTCTCGCGTTCGATCTTCATCTGGCGCTCGCGCAGCCGGTCCATCTCTGTCTTGAAATGGTTGGCCTTGCATTCGGTCAGCTGCATCTGCTCCTCGTTGACACGGCTCTTCTCGAAGTACAGCTCCTTGGTCTCTTCAGAGCGGCGCTAAAAAAAAAAAAAAGTAAAACCTCAGTGATCACTGAGTAATTGCGGTGAAGGAAGCACATACCAGCGCATCGCTGGCCATGCGCATCTCATTCTGCAGGTGCTCCAAGCTCTTCTCCATCTCGTAGCGCTCGTGCTCCGCCTTCTCGCGCAGCTTCTTCTCCCTCATGAACTTCTTGCGCTCGATCTGGCGTCGCTGTTTCTCCTCCTTGGCCTGTGCCTTCATTTGCTGGATCTCCATGGTGTCGGGCTTGCGGCGCCGCATATACAGATCGTGGTTGCCCTTGCACAGGTCCAGTATCTGCCAAGAATAGCAATCAATACGTAGTCCCGAGGACCAAGTTCTAAGCTCTCCTTCTAGGAGAACCACTCACCATTTTGTTAATGTGCAGGTCCTGTGAATAGAAGATAAAGTTCGATACCTTGGCGTCCACCAGGCGAATGGTGAATTTCTTGTCATCGAAGCTTACGTGCCGTATCTCGTTCCACTGAAACGTCGTCTTTGGCGTTAGCTTGTCGCGTTCGTCGTAGATGTTCAGGCCCACGGCGGTGACGCCCAGCCACAATTTGGTTTTGTTCTTATTCTAAACGAGAATCGGTCATAATAAAGGCGCAGGCTAAAAGGCAAGACAGGACTTACTGTTATAGGAAAGTAGTTGACGCCGTACATGTCCAGGTCCTGTGCGATCTTCAGGTACTCCAGCTCCACCTCATCGCGCGTCATGGGCTCGTGGTCCATGTACCTTGCGGGGGAGCGATCAATTAGCTTGAGTCGTCGACAAATCCTAACTGTGCAACTGTACTCACCAGGTCTTTATGCGCACCTCCCACATTTCGGGCGTCATCTGGTATTGGTCGGTCACGCCCTTGGGAAGAAGCTCGCCTCCGGCTAGCATACCGTCCTTGTAGCTCTCGTAGTCGTACGGTCCATACTGAACGTGCACAGCGTACGAGGCCAGCAGCACGGACGCCTCCGGACGGCAGTATATGTCCATCGAGAGGATGCTCTGCTTCACCTGCAGGAAGAACAGGTGCTGCGTAATCTCCTGGATCAGCTCCTCGCTGACGTTCTCCGGAAAGAACTTTGCGTAGAAGCTAAACACGTACACGTTATTGTTGGCATGCAGCTCCACGCGCTGGTCGCGAACCCGCTTGTCCATCTTCAGCCAGGAGACATTGCTGCGCGTGTCCACATACTGCAGACCGAAGTACCAGGACTCACGCAATCCAATGGTGCGGCAGACTAGGTCGAACAGATCCTGGCCGGAGGCGCGCGGCTCCAACTCAAACTCCAGCTCCGAGTCGAATGTGCTTACTCGCACCGAGAGCGAGCGGTTCTTCTTGGAGCCGAACGGGCTCATCGCGCCCTCTCGATTATGTGATGCTGTGAATGCTCAGACAACGGTTTGGTTTTTACTTCTCAGGGATTTGGTAACAGCCCTGGCTTTTGGTTGTGTTTCTGTGATGTGTGTAATATATACTGGACGATCCTCCTAATGCTCAGTGCTCTGCGCTATGATAACTTGTTGCGTGCAGTGACTTGTTGCAGCTGCCGCTGCTGCTCCCTGTTCCTGGGGGCCACTAGTGGTCCGCGTCCTGGCTGCTGCTGCTGCTGCTCCTTCGACCCTCAATAGTTGCACACTTCCACCTCCACTCGCTGTCGCGCTCGCACATATTGCAGCTAATTGGGTTGCTCGGGACAGTGGCAATGGCGATTCCGGGCTGAAGGTTGAAGGCTGCGGCTGCGAGAGAAAGAATGAATAAGTGACGTCGTTTATGCGTCGCGCGTATTGCGAACTGTTCTCGGTCAGAATTTCCCCAGCGCAGCGCGAGGGTGATGGACCACGGCTTGATAAGATTAGGTGGCCAAAAGTATCCACTTAGGCAGTTTTATGTTTCCAGCAAAGCCAACTGACATCATTTCACGCTCTGAATCAAAGAGATGTTGGCGAGTTTGCGAAGAGCGCCGCATAAACGTGAGCAGTGTGACCAGCTGTGGGGCTAGTATAAACCCTTACCTTACCCTTACAAATACCAAACGAATATCAGAATAGAAACATAATTAAATTCTGGGTTGTCCGACGTAAACAAAAGATTATTTTTACCTAAATACCCACCTCTCATCTCTGTAGGCATAACTATCCACTATTAACTCATTACCACATCCGCTAGTACGCTTAGAACCAGTGCTGCAAATCGAAACAGCACTTCGCACTTCCCAAAGACCGCCAAATTCAAAATGTAAAACTCGAAGGGTAAATACTAAGAATACTGGACTAACCGTAGCTCTTTATAAATACATGAATAATATACAGTTCGTAGATGGCAAAACCTAGCTTACATGTGCGTGTTTGGGGAAGTCTCGGCTCCGCCGTGACGATGTTAATGCTCTCTAGTTTCGAGTTTACGAATGCTTATCACACAAACGCAGAGTTGTCTCCTGTTACATGCCCACAATACAATACAATACAATAACGAAGAAATGTAAACTACAACTTAAAGTGTTTGTACTCGAACCCGGCCGCAGCCTGCATTCTGCGCGACCTGAGCCTCGATTGGCACTTAAAGGGCGGCCCAATCCGCCGCGGTGTGAGTGTCGATGGCTTTTGTCCGAGTGGAAGCCACCGAACTTTGGCAGCTACTGGTTGCTGCGCTTCACTCGCTCTACATGCAGGTCATAAAGCATCTTGTTCTTCTCGTAATAGTATGGATTCTGCTCGGCCCCCAGCTCCGGATTGTACTCGTTTACAGCCGGGCCAATCACCACGGCTGATCCTCCGTCGCCACCGGGTCCCGATGTTTGTCCCCGGTAGTTGTTGGTGTCGCCGTTACCCAAGGGCGGAATGCTGCAGCTGCTGCTGCTGTTGCTGTTACCGTCATCGTAGTTAAGGTGCAGATTGTTGATGCGCTTCGAAAGGGGCGTGGACTCGCAGGGAAGGTCATCCTCTCGGCTGCGCTTCCTGTGCGGAGATCGGAGTTGAAGCAATAAGAACGCAGTACCTTTTACTAGTGCGTCGCACTAGCCGTAAAAATCAAAAGGATTCGTCGGGCAGAGTTGGGTACGGGACACGGATGGAGATCAGTGTGTGGGGCATGGGGCGTGTCCACTTACCTAGTCTTCAAAAATCCAGCCATTTCGTTCTGTGGCAAGCGAGATGGATCAGGTCTATTTGCCTATTGTTTTGGCCTCCTCTCGTTCCTTCTCACGTTCCCCTTGTTCTGTGGGTGCAGTATGACCAGACTGTGTGCGAACTGCTGCGCCCAGACCGACTCTGGAAATATGGTATGTTTTTCTTGCATATGTCTCGAGCAGGTGTTATCAAGTTTTATACAAACCGCTATTTAGGATAATCTATTTGTTCGGATACAGCTCGGTGGAAAGAGAACACGAACACAAATCGTACAAATTTAGCCCTAGAGCTGTAAAAACATAGACGTTTTCGATAGTTATAGTCCAAACTATCGATATTTTCGGTAGTATCAATCGAATTATT
>JAEIIO010018735.1:0-11222 GCA_018874655.1 Drosophila diplacantha | reverse complement strand
CGCAGTCAGCGATGCATAAAAGGCGGACTCCGGGTTTCTTCTGTTGGCTTTTTGCTTGAGTTATTTCTTGGACCGCTTTCGAAGACATCAGGGTGTGTGGGAATTTTCTTATCTGATGGCTTGTAAGCTGACCAAACGCGTTTTTTGTCTTCGAATAATTATGCGGCTGAAAAGTAGGCTCGAGAGAGCGGCTCCGGAAGATTCCCATGATACGATTTCTTGTAATTTACATGGGCCACAGACAGACACACCGGCCTGCCTACATTTATGCAAATATCTAACTTTGATTGCTTCTTGATTATTTTGCAGACCTGGTTCTTCACGGACACGGACGATCACCACTACCAGGAGAAGACAAGTGAGTAGAGGAAGCCATTACTTATTTACCTGACCCGTCCGAATTTCGCCCAAAATTATATTTCCGAGCGCGGGGGAAGACGGCAGCGGCAGCGATCGAATTTATCACAAAAGAAGAGCCTCTTACCTGGCCAGGCACAGCCGCCGCCGACCTCTTACCTTTCGAGATCGCCAGTCGGCAGTCGATCCCTTTCGAGGTCCGTTCTCAATTTAGTTTCACATCAGCCGACTGCCACGCCCCCAGCACCGCCTAATATTGGCCACTGTCTGGGGCCAGCCGCCGAAAACCGATTAAAGTTTATAAATTCCACGAGAGGCAGAGGTAAACAGCGAGCGGGGTAGCTTCATCGCTCACCCGCATTTTAATTGAATTGCAGCTCGGGCTGCGCTTCGATTTTCAGCCTCCGCAGACTTTAATTAAAAAAAGTTCAAATTTCAATTTCGCTCAACCAAAAATTGTATTTCATTTTTGCATACTCCGCCAAGGACCGAACGGAGAAGACAGAATCCAGGGCCCAGAACCTATGGGCCCAGAAGAGCAGAGCGCAGACGATCTCAAGTTTCACACACAGACTCTTGGTATTTTGATTAGGCCCCATAGCTGGCCAAAAGGATTCGGCTAAACACGCTCGGGGATTTTGAGTTATGTGCGGACTAGGGGCCGGAGCTGGACAAAGGATAAGGAGCTCCAAGGCCCCGTTCCCGTTGTCTTGTGTTTAAATATTTCAACAATTTTCATCCAATTAAGGCGCAAAAGTTTTTGTGCGTTGCTCTGCTTTTTCACTCTTTTCTTATTTTTATTTTTTATTTGTGCTCGCTCCTTATTCCCCGCACTGCCGCCTGCATCTTTATCTTCGGCTGCGACGACGGCGGCAGCTGTCAAACGATACAAAATGTATCCGCTGGATATGAGCGGCATTCTCGGCTAACAAGCTACTGTTCTGGGCCCGAAGTTGCCCGGCCATTTAGTTAATTAACATAGAAGTGGGCCCTTCTGTTCCCTGTTGGCCAGCTTAATTACCAATCTTTATCAGTCCTCTCATCCCGCAACTCCGCTTCCTCTCTCCTTTATTTCCAGAGGGCCACCTCATCAACACGAAATGCTCACAGGGCCACTTTCGCAAGGCGCTCTGCTGCAAAATGTCCGCCGAGTTGGATGTCTTCCTGGAGAGCGGCAAGAAGTGAGTAATAATATATATAAGATGATGTAAGCAGATCCTGAACTCTTAGGAGTACTTTTCTTGCTATCAAAGAGTTTCGGTTGATTGATACATAAGTGTTGAACAAGGGAAACACTCTTGGCCTTCGCAATGCTTAACTGACTATATTTAAAGTACTTCTTAGTGTGCTCGTACAAAGCTTATTTCTCGCGTATTTTTACATTATATTTCGGTGAAATCAAATATTAAATTCATGGGTTAAAACTCACTTTACCGAAGGTAGCACTTACCAGGCAGACATTGGCCACGTTCAGGCCTGAACCTGCGAACTGTATGTACTTCCCCATTGATTGGAAATCCATACGTGTGCCCAGCTTCAATTTCATGCAGAATTATGGCATTAGCTGAGGAGTTAAGAGGTCATGTTGCAAGTTGCCTTTGCGGCGGCAAGCAATGTCCTCTGGTTCTCCTCGTTGTAACTAAAATGTTGTCATATTTGCCAGCTTAATGTTCATTCGATGCATTTCTGGTTAACAACTTGAGGGAGCAATGACTCCTCCTTGTGGTTCTTACTGTAATAATAGACCTTAATGCTTTTAATAAGCGACCGCAGGAGAAGCCCATCATTCTGTCCACGGGCAGCACAAAACACCCAGCTCCCAGTTTGTGTTGCAGCTGCCATGCGTTCTAATTTGCGCAATTAAGACGCAGCAGCAGCAGCAGCAGCAGCAGCAGCAACATCAACTTGCCACAGCAACATCCACTCAAAACTTGTCCAGCGACCACAGCCCAAGAAAGAAAAGGAGCGGACCAGAAAAAAAGACACTTCAACTAGCGCCCAAAGGAGCAGCCTAGGAATTCCTCCTCCTGCCGCTGCTTCGCTTATTTGTAATTGCGCTGAGCAGCGGCAGCAACCACATCATGGGCAAATCTAGAACAACTCGGACATGCTTGGACTCCAGATGACGAGGAGACGAGGCTGGGGCCTCGACGATGACGATGGCTGAATGCCTGGATGGCTGCTTTCATCTCAAGTTGACTTGCCGTTTTGGCTTAGAACTTGAAACTGTCATTATACGAGCGCGGAGCATGCAATCAATAGCGACTCCGGCAACAGCAACAGCAATGAAACAAAATAAATGGCCAGCAATGAAAATGTGCAGTTATGAGGCAGTTGCTCCGGCTCCGGCTCCTGTTGCTCTGCCTCTTGCTGGTGGGTCCAAAACTAAAGTTGAAAATGAAGCAAACACCGCTGAAAATATGAAATGGTATCAGGTGGCACAGGAAACTGGCTGGCCGGGCATCCTTCGGGCTGATTGGCAACATTTAAGACTCGGGAAGAGCGCCGAAGAAAACCCGGGCACAACATGAAAAAGAGGTTAATTAACGTGCATTCGAACTGGCAATTATGCCACGCTGCCTTGCTGCCCAGCTTGTTGCTTTTTACAGCCCGAATGTTGCTCGTCGTACGCAGCACGGCAGCAGCAACATGTTGCTCATTGCGGGAATCGGTTTTTTAGGCAACCGTGGGGCGTCCGCGCAAAAAGTAGCTCTATTAAATGCAAATCTTGGCAGCTCTTTTAATTGCATTCTCCGTCTTGGCAATCTGAATTTATTTGCCATAAAACATGAATTATTTGGCCCACTGTGCGGCGGCCGGGAAACGCCTTTCGCTCGCCTTGAATGGCTAATTGCAGCCGCTGTCGGTGCGCCGGCTTGTCCGTGTTGGGTATCCATTATAATACCAAACAATTAGTGCAATTTAATTAAAATTACAACAATGGCAGCGGCCGGTAACTGCAAGTCATAGAGAGACAGACACGGTCAAGAAACTAGGCGATGACCTGGCCCGTCACTCAAGACTCCTTCGGTGGAGGGGAACTCCCACTCCAAGACTAATCCAAATTTAACAGCACCGACAGCTACCATCAATTATGAACTGTGGCGCACACCGGGAGAAAAGCTTGTATAATCAGAAACTATTCTATGATTTTCCTCTCTGTTTGACTGGGATTAATTTTAAATAGTGCCACATTTCTGCCCGTGTACAAATTCCAGGCCACGGAGGCGCCAAAGGTTCGCTGTGCCCCCACTGTGCGCGACATTTGCTTTCGACTCACAGGGCCGGGGCTTAGGGGAATTTATTAATTAGTTTTGTGTGTTTTTTCGACTCTAAATTCCTTTCTCAAAGCTGCCTGGCCTAATCTCTTTCGATTTATTTGTTTCAAGTTCTAATTTATCTCCGGCTCTGTGTGTTTGTGTTCAGCCGGGTTCACTGGGTGTGTGGCCACACCTAAGGTATCCAGCAGATACCAGATACTCGGATACTCGGCTACTCGGGGCAAATAATAATGTGTGCTAGCTGGCAAAACTTGTCAGGCAATTGTATAAACGTCCACTTATCTGATTGCAATCCGAGGCTGAGGTTCCCGAGCCCCTGCCCGTTTCCCGTTGCCCGCTGCCTTTCCCTGTGACGCATCTTGTGGATACACACACATCTTGCGGATACATCAGGCGACCGGGCACGTTTCGTAATCAACGTTTTGACACAATAAGCGCCCCTTTTTTTGGGGTGTAATTACAACACGTATTATGCGTAATATTCACAGCATAAAATGTAAATGGGGCAGGGAAATGGTGCCGAAGGATGGTCTCCACTGGACTGGGGCATCAATCAAGTCGGCCCCAATTATGATGACGTTAATGCTGCATGCCACTTGGCTCTGCATATGGACGTACTCTCGATGTGGATTTATATCGGTCTGTGGGTGCGTGGGAATTCGATTCGCCCGCTTTCGATGCGGTTCATCAATGAAATTTCCCAGGGCACGGCGGCCCCTTTCACCCTTTCTGGTAAGTTAAGTTAATCCCACACTGAGTCGTAAAATAATAGAGGGAAAGAGAAGTTACAGTCGCACACACTGGATGGCCTCACAGGGCACACTCCGTACAGGGAACGAGAGTACTTCAAATAATAGCTATAGCTGCCTTTAAAGTATTTTTCTATCTCTTTAGTTTTAGTTTTAAAAGGATTTTTCTTTACTTTTATCCAGTATATATATTATTTTCTTACTCTCTATCGAGCATTCACTGTACATCCATCTAAGGCTGTGACATTTTTAATCGCGGTTTTGATGTTGCAGTTGCAGTTGATGTGGCCATGTTGATGTTGCTGCTCCGTAATGCACTCGCTGATGGGATTTTCCTGGGGCGCAGTGGCGCATATGTGAAAAGCCAAGCCAGATGCTGCCGCAGCACTGTGTGTGTGAGAAAATTTTCCCCTGTTTCCACGGTTTTTGCGGCCAGGGGCAGCTATTTATAGAGATGCGTGTGAAGTTGCCAGTGTTTTCCCCATTTTCCTTTAGGGGAAGAAGTACCAGCAGTGCACTCAGCGCGACACTTCCCCAGCCAGCTTAGAAACGCATCAATTTCATTTATTTGCCACTTGTGGCACCAACAAACACAGCCACGACACCACAACAATCCCAATTATTCAATTGATTCCCCGGAGCCAAGGGAGAGCGGGCATATGTTGACATTGTGTCGCGGCTGGAAAAATGAGATCCGAAATCTTTGTCAGAAATTGTGGCAGAGCGGAAACGGGCAATTTCACGGCAATTGCAAATGCAACTGCAACACCAGACATACGTACATTTGTGTGTATGTAAGTACATGTGGAGTTTGGCTAGGAAATGCAATCGCTACTCCACATCCGGGAAGTGCCTGTGCTTTGCTCTACATTTCAATTAGCGCCTTCCCCAGCACACACCCACACTCAAACCCACACCCACTCGCATAATCGCCGGCAATTGCCTTCAATTTGCGGGCTCAAGTGCGAGTGTCCGCCAGCTACAAGACACAAGACCTCAGAATTAATGATTTGCTTTGTCAGGCTCGAAACGACGCCAGTTGACAAATGCGTTTCAATTGTTCGCCAACAGCCGCCCAAAGAGAAATGCTCGTGTATTGCGCAGGCGCACGTCTTTCCGGATAACTGACTCATGTAGACGGGAAAAAATTGAGGAGTTTTGATGTTGACTTGGGGAAATATATTCAGAAATCTACTGCAATTCGATTGGTAGCGAAGTAGAAACAGAACCCCAACATTTTTCTGCTCAGGTCTCAAGTCAACTTGTCTTAACTCAAGCAGTTGCCTAATATTAAACCTTGAATTTTTCCCTGTGCACTCCCCGAATGGAAGGCATCAAAGACTGCATTCGAAATGGAAAGATTAATTTCCCTTTTCGGCCGGCGATGCAGTCGCCACTCGTGTGGCTGTTGCCTTTGTTAATGAGGCGAGCAGTTCGGTTGACTTAAGTGGTTGTGCGGCGGCTGCTGCTTAATGTAAATATCTTGTTGTCTGCCCCCACAAAAACCGTCAGCGAGACGGAGAAGACAGGGGAAAAGGCAGCGCAGACATCATGACACATTGATTTGTATCAATCCGCGAAGCGAAACTCGACTCTGGACAGATACTTTCTGCTGCCCGGCCAGATGACAGCTGACTTATTGCTAATTGCAGGAGAGCCTCCAAGGAGCGGGAAGCAGACCCAAGCCCAGGCCCGAAAACAAAACGAAACGGAATGAAATCAGTTCGTCATCGTCGTCTGCTGGGTTTTTGGCGATCGCTTATCTTTTCGACCGGCTGTCAAAATACTTTTAGCGCGGAGTGTGCGCTCCTTACTAAGTTGCCTCGCTCTTAATGCGAAATCTATTAAGCCCAGGCATCGGGGCCTGCAGCTCGGCATATATCTCCAGATATATCTCCTTTTCGCCCGACTTGAAGTGCCCCGTCAATCATTTTTTATTGTGGCCCCAGACATAAACTCATTTCGCCTGCAATGTGGATTGGAATGGCCGCCAACGCCCCGCCAGCGGGTTTTCTTCAGAGGATTGGGATGAGGCTGTGTGGCTGTGCGGCTGTGGGTGAAAGGGGCCTCGGAGGGAGGAGGGAGAACCCAGCTGGCAGCTGATCGAAATCTGCCCACATCAGCAGCATAAATAACTGAAGCCGGAGCCGGGGCCAAAGCAAAAGCTATGGCAACGGCAGCCGCGGCAGCAGCGCGAATAATTGGAAAAACGGCTATGGAAATAAACTAAAGTTTGCACTCGTTTCGCATTTCAATTTTTTCTCGGCCAACGGCCACACACTCAGAGACACTGGGAGAAAATTCCAGATTTTAGAGCTGTCAACTTATAGAGTTATAATAGGAAATTATAAGAACTTAATTTGATTAGGGATTTTAAATTTTTTAATGGGAAAATTTAATTGAAATGCAAAATGCATAACAAAATATTAACAAGAAAATGTAACTCAAAACATGTATCCATTATCTTTCTTGTAGCCGTATTTTCCCCTACAAATTCATTTATAAAACACGGTTTAAATATATTTCAATATTTATATATTTGAACAATTAAATAGTTTTCTCTCTGCATCAAGAAGTGCAATCCGATGCAGAGATAAACTGTGAAACCGGCAGAGCTAACCAAACAAACAAACAAATAAACAAATAGTTTCGAGACGGAGAACCGGAGAAAAGCCTCCATCAGCGATCGCCGCATCGATAACCCGAAGCCGGGGAACCGATGAAAACACCAAATGAAAACATTTTCATAAATGCCAAAGAAATCAAAGACGGGGGCTGGCGTTAATTAAACGACATCGAACATAAAATAGCGGCTAGGTTTCAATTCGGATGGAAAAACAGGGGAAAGCAGCTGCCGCTGGATTATGCTCTCTGCATAATTAAGCAAATTAAACGCGCATTTTATGCGTCACGAAGCTGTACGAGGACCAATAGTGCCGGGGAATGGCTGTATTTATGCTATATAGAGGCAGAAATCGGGGAGCCGCGGCCTTTTCGCACAGGTATCGCATGCGGCAGCCACAACAGCAGCAGCAGCAGCAGTAGGCAGGCAATTTATGAATGCCAGGCTTAGGAGTAGTTTCTTCTACACACACACTGCACTGCCACCTGGTTGCAGTCGCGGCTTATGCAATAAAAATTATATTAAATTACCCAACAGACGCAAAGACAAGACAAGCCAATCCTGCAAGATTCAATACGATTTTATTGAATACTTACGAGCTCAACGAAAGCTGCGAGCCCAATGAAAGGTGCTTGGATGGCCGAAGGCAGAGATACTCTTTGGGAAACAAGAGCTTTCAATAGTAAAGGGGTTTTTAAAGTAAAAAACTATACAGCTTAATCACAGCCCTAAATCGGAACATATACCATTTCTGGATAGCGTCGTTGGGGTATGACTTGCAAATCGCTCCTAGGGTATCTCCCAAAGGCTGGGGAGATGCCCAGTCAGGCATCCCCTCCCTGGACAGGGAACCGGGCCCAGGCTGATGGTGAGGGCCAGCCCGAGCTGGAGCTCTCAGCTGCGGCCGCTTAATGCCATCATTAGTCCACCGCCGGCTACCGGATATGGCTGATCGTTTGTCACTACAAAAACTGCAGCTGCCCCGGCAGACTCGCGGATCGTTACCGTGCCCTCGGCCTCCGACTCGGTAATGGCAATCTAAATTAGTGCACTTTTTATGCGGCTTAACGAGGGGCCGCCTATGCTTTATTGGCTTAACGGATCAATTTGGCACCAACACCGAAAGCGTTACTCTGCAGCCAGATTGGACACGCAGGAGTTGCGAACGCCGTAGAGGACGTCATTGGCCTCGGGAAACTTGCACACCTTTTCAGTGACCGGACGGCTGAGACGCTCCGCCAGGACACTCAGGTCCAGCTTATTCACCCGCACCATCAGCGTGGGCTCCTTCTCCACGGCGCGGCACACCACGCTCTTCTGGCAGATGGTCGGGCCGTTCTTGGTGCCCCGGAGAGGGGCATCCGGGAGGAGGCCGATGACTTGGGGACCGACATCCGCTCCCACCCGCGTGCTGTTGCACGAGAGGCAAGTGAGGCCGGTGTTAATGAAGCCGGCTGCCCGCGGGCACTCGTCCTTGTCCTCGAGGAGGTGCAGCCTGACCTCGAGGTCGTCGAAGCGGTCGCGGATGTACTTCTTCAGCGCCGGCATGTGCACCTTGTCCAGCTTGCTGTCCAGCATGTCCTGCAGCTCCTCCATCGTTCCGATAAAGGTCAGGTTGTACTCCTGGACGAGTTTCCGTATGCCCTCAATCTCCACAATGCACTGCTTGACCAGCTCGAGGCGCTCGAAGAGCGCCTTGGTCTCCCGCAGGAACTCCTGCAGGGTGGCATAGAATCTCTCCAGCTTTCGGGTCATCTGCTCCATCTGGTCGATGATCGGGTTGGCTATGTACCGCATCAGCTTCTTCATGAAGTCCATGTTGGCCAGCAGGCTGCAGGCGATCTTGTTGTCCTCGTCACAGGTGGTGCAGAGATCCTCGCAGGGCGAGGAGTACTGCTCGGCATTGTGGATCCTGAACTTCTGGTCCTTGGCCTTGTTGCAGATGCGAATCTGTTTGAAGTGGCACTCGAGCTTGGTCTCCAGCTGCCGGATGCGCTGCTCCATCATCTGCACCTTGTCCAGTTGCTCGGAGATGGGCACAATGGACTCCACATCGAAGGGCAGCGGGGAGATCTTGGACTGCTCTAGGATCCGCTCCATGCACTTGCCCTCGAAGCCGCTGATGCTGACCACATCCTGCTGGCAGTTGAGTTTCTTGAGGAGCACATTCAGCAGGCTGTGCAGCACGGCCACGTTGGTGTGTGTCAGCTCCGGCACCCCGAGGGCAATCCTGGTCAGCTCCTCCAGCGTCAGTTCGACGTTCACGGGCATAATGTTAAAATGTAGTATTTAAAAGTAAATATAACTTTTTCCGAGATTAGGTTTGCTAATGTATGCCCCCTCTGCCTACTTCCAGGTGGTTCTGTCACTTTGACGATGACAACTATGTCAATGTACCCAGGCTGGTGAAGCTCCTGGACGAGTATAGTCCCAGCGTGGACTGGTATCTGGGCAAGCCGAGCATCTCGTCGCCGCTGGAGATCCACTTGGACAGCGTAAGTGCAAATGCCTGTTATTTCTGCATATTTTCCTATATAGAGTCCGTAATTACAAGTCCCACTGCGATCGATCGCCTTTCTCCATCTGCTGGCCGGGCCCAGCGCGATCCAGCTCGGGCCGCGGCAGGCCGTTATTTATGTGGCCACCGTGGCCATTTGTCTATGCCGCCATTTGGCTTCCAGCTGCCAGCGCAAGCTATCATTAATAACCGATATGATCTGGCGCGGCCTAGCACCGACAACAGCCCCAATCCCAGTCCGAGTCCCAGTTTGGCTCCGAATCCGAACTTGTTTCCACTCTGCGCCATTTGAAATATGGCCAGCTGATCCACGCTCCAACGCAACGACCAGGGTTGGCCTGGATCCGTAAGCCTTTTAGTCAACGCTCCAGGTAGAGCGCCCTGAGCGGGGCTGCATGCATAATTAAGAAAAAGAATATGAAAAAACCCCAAACTTTACGCTTCATTTGCGGGAGAGAGAGAGATCCTGTCAAGTCTCGGCTTACGCTTTGGCCAGACCCATGTATTAAGTTTCCACCTCGCACATGTCCATTTACATGGTCAATTAATCAGGCCAGGCCAGCTTGACTGCCCGTTTTTTCGGCTCAATTTTCTCTGGGCCATTGCCAAAAACCAGAAAGCAGAGCCGACAAATTTCGATATTTATTTTAGTTTATCCTTTGGTCCAGTCTTTCTGGGCCATCCTCCATTCATGAGCCAGTTCCTCCGTTAATCTCGTTTCTTCCCCTTCTTCTCTCCTTCGGACCAGCAGAAGAACACGACGACCAACAAGAAGATAACCTTCTGGTTCGCCACTGGCGGCGCTGGCTTCTGTCTCAGCCGGGCCCTGACCCTCAAGATGCTGCCCATAGCAGGTGGCGGCAAGTTCATCAGCATCGGCGACAAGATTCGCTTTCCGGACGATGTCACAATGGGCTTCATAATAGGTGAGTTCATTAAAGAAGATGCCTCTTCTTAGGCGAAGAATTACTCTATTTAATATGGATAGATTTTCATATATATTTCTCCCCTTCTTCGTCTTGCAGAACACTTGCTCAAGGTTCCGCTGACTGTGGTGGACAACTTCCACTCGCATCTGGAGCCCATGGAGTTCATACGCCAGGACACGTTCCACGACCAGGTGTCCTTCAGCTACGCGCACATGAAGAACCAGTGGAACGTGATCAAGGTGGACGGCTTCGATCTGAAGACCGACCCCAAGCGCTTCTACTCCCTGCACTGCCAGCTCTTTCCCTACTTCAGCTTCTGCCCGCCCAGATGAGCTGGGTGAGCGCGGTCCTGATCCGGATCTGGATCCCATTTGGCTGTTGCAGGCGCACGTCTGCCGCCGGATCGGTTGTGAACCGATGGGGCAGGCGTCTAAAAAATATAACAAATCTCGCCACTGTGATTTAACATTAAGTGTATAAGGTATACGAGTAACGAACGGTTCTTTGTGTATATATAGCGGCTTCCAGCTCGACAGATGTGCTTCCTAATGGTCTAAGTTTCACCGTAGCTCTAGGTCCTGCAATCTTCCAACACACTTCCAAGTGCTTCCCTATAGCGTTACACGGCCCCGTTCCGGCCGCCTAGTTCGTAGTTAAATTAATGGTCTAGTCTACGTTTAAGTTAGCTTAGCTCCAGAGAGACCGCTTGACCCTCTGCTGTGTAATACTGTAATGCAGTCTAATGAATTGGCCTAGAGTAGCAAT
>JAEIIO010018631.1:0-10106 GCA_018874655.1 Drosophila diplacantha | reverse complement strand
CTAAATTAAGGGGAAGTTAGACTTTTACTCTTCCCTCTTTAACTTGAGTAAAGTTTAATCCTGCAACTCTAGCCTTCAAAGAACCTCCTTTTCCATATCCAAAATCCATATTTAAACCAAGGGAATAATTGCGAAATCTCTCCCCCTTTGATCTTAATTTTTTCCGTGCAAGCCAAGCAACGACTCCACACTCTGCCGATATTGGCGACATCGTCATTGGTTTGTCGTGGGTGCCGGGTTCCCTGTCTAACCCATTTTTTGTTGTTGCTCTCTTCCTTTTTTTTGTTTTGTTTCTCGCTTTTTGTTTACGTTTGCTAATTGTTTTGATTTTATTGAATTTCATTGAGTGCCGCCTGCCCGCGACGAGGACTGAGAACCGAAATAAAATTGAAAATGCCCCATTAAATACATATATACTTGCTGGTACATAGAGGCGAATCGCCTGCCTCGGCTTTTCCACTTCCAGTCGCTATTCTGAGCTGCCTGTGGCATGTTGCTGCAGTTTCTGTCGCGTCTGGTGGACCTCGTTGCCGGCAGTCGCGCCATGATCCCCGTCGACCAAGCTCCGAACGCCACGGCCAGCGACTTGGCATCCGAAATAGCCAACTATGTGAGTCAAAAGCAGCGATCGATTGGCCAGCAATCGGGCAATCGAATCGACTTATCGGCGGTCTATTAATAGTTCACAGTTCATTGATCAGCCCGTGGCTTATCAACACCGAGTTAGCAGTGAAAATCGACTTTGGGGCCGCGTCTTACTAAGTCAATTAATTAATTTATGGCCCGCCTGTGCGCGGCAATCGTTGAGAAACAATCTGCCGAATCAGCCACAGCCCCAATAGAGCCAAAAAGGCCAAACCTCCGATCGATTTCCCATGTAAACAATTTGTGCAAGCCGGCTGGCTCTCCGTCTTCGAGATACAGGGTGTCGCAAGTCTTATAGAGACCTGTCTCCACATCCCTCCACTCAGATCCATCAAGTGTCGAGTGTTTGGGACCCAATCGGATCCATTAAGTAGAGTATCGCCGACCCATTCGCATGAATTGTGTTGACAAGCTTTGTTTAATGACATCATCGATCTGTGTTCTGTTTTGATTTGAAATTGTTCGGACACTAAATAGAGCAATTCAAGGTCCCCATTCAGTGTCCGGCGTAATGAGCTTGGAGCAGTGGTGTTTGCAGCTAGTCTAGACTAGTCTTAATTTGTAATGTGTAATTTAAGGGAAGTCTGTTGTTTAATTTGATTAAACGGGTATGAATCAATGGGGACTTTTGCTTAAATGTGCATTGAGTCAAACTTCCTCAAAGGGTTGCGTCAACCATTGGGAGTTACCAGCATTTAAGCACATCGAATGTTCGTAAAAACCTGACATGCTTTGAGATATATGTATTATTTACTCTAAGAAAAGGTCTATATGCCTTGCTTTCTTTGGGAAATCTTTGATTGTTTTCGGGTTGTGAAGATTCAAGCATTCGCCAAAGCATCTCACTGAAAGCACTCAATGCAATTATCAATCCGCTTTGCTCAATGGGCAAAAGCTCTCAGACCCAAAATTAGATTAATTAAAGAACGAAATCAATTAAGAAATCAAGCCGATTGCCTCACCCTGTACATGGCTCAGATGTTGTATATATATTGAGCTAAAACCCGTGCCTGCCATATCTGATGAGCATGAAGAGTCAGCGTCTCTGACAGCCGATTGTGCTGTGACTGTGAAACTGGAGCAGCTGTTAGGAGCCCCTGCCCCAGTTCCCCTCGAAGCTCCCACAAAACTCCCACTCCGCTGGCCCCTTGGGACTGTATGTTCATTCATCGGGTGGGATGCAGACGTGGACATGCCCCAGAAGAGGTTCGGAGCCACTATCTCAAAGCTAGAGATCGGCACTAGTAGAAAATGGGAACTACTTTGAGGTGATACTGGTTAATAACCATAAATTAAATGAATAAGGCTTTAGGCCATAAGGAAGAACCTTAAAAACAAGCTGGGGTTGTGTTTTATTAATTCTAATTATTATTATTAATAATTTTATTAAATTTCTGGCACCAATTTCCCCCTGTGCACTAATAGAGTCGAAGGCAGAACCCAAAAACGGAAAGTGAATGCGCGGTGCACGCGTTTCGACCTGGGAATTGGGAGTTACAAGTCCATGGCTGGGTGCTTTCTGGGATGGTATGGTGCGGCATGGGGGAGCTGGTTAGCTCTGTTCCGTAGCATCGCCATCATCATTATCGTTGTCATTATCATCATCATCGTCGGTCGATTGTATCAATTCAATTGGACGCAGCAGGTGATTAAAAATTGGTTAGAGCCACAAAATTATCAATGTGAGATCGTTGATTGCCCCGTGGCCGTTGTTTCTTCCCTCCATCCATGGCTACCTGTGTGGTGGTCTTCGTTTTGTGCGTTGTTTGTGGTTTCCAATACCTTCGGGAGGCTGGCTTTGGAGCCAAAATACCCATAGTTGAGTCGTTTTATTTGATTTGTGTTCGATTGGATTTTAATTTGTAAAGTGGAGGCTAATTAGAGCGTCGATCATTTCTATGAGTTTCACTTTTCAGCGCTTGGGATTGGGAATTGGGACTTGGAAACGGGGTGGAGTTGGATATGGAGATGGAGATGGATGGCAATGGGGAACCTTGGCCTCGCGTGGGCTTGTTTACATCCCGCTTAAGGTATCCCACTGATTTTTACCTCAATGTCCTACTTTTTTAAGGTCACCTCTTGGCTGGGCAGCGATGGAGCGGATAATCTGCAGAAGTTTTCACAGTTGCAATGGGACAACGAGTCGCAGCTGAGGACCCAAGAGCAGGAGTTTGAAAAATACTACTTTATAGCAATGGTGAGTGAAGGAAACTAGGTGCGAAGCCGATCTTAACTCACTTAACCCACAGAAACATCTGGCCAAGGGACGAGATCTGCATGCCGCCGCCCTCAAGGTGTCCGTTTTGAACGAGAGCGCCAACAACCTGAAGTCCGCCTTGGATCAGTTTGCCCAGAAACTGGAGCTGGCCCACGAGCGCTACGAGGCGGCTGGCCGTCTGCTCCACCTGCTCACCCAACACCAGCGGGAGACCGCTGCTCGCGAGGAGCTGCAGCGGCTGGCGGATCAGCTGGGCGCCTCGGCTCTCTTGGAGAAGCACTGGCCGGCGATGCGGAAGAGCCACTCCTTGCCGGCGGCCAGCAGCACACCCGCTCCCGCTGCCGGCAAGAGGGTGAGCTACCGCTGCAGTTCGGCCAGTGGCAGCTCCTTCGAGGGCGGACCCTCCAGCAGCAGCTGCAGCTGCTGGCGGGAGAGCCGCAACCTGGACGACATGGACCAGATGGAGGAGGAGGAGGAGCTGCATCGCGGCTGTGACGGCGGCGAGGGAGAGGAGCAGCAGTCCAAGATAGCCGACTCCGGTGTGGGCGTTTGCGACAATTGTGAGCGCAACCCGAAGCTGGCCAGGATCTGCTCCTGCCAGAGTCTCAACGAAAAGAGGTGAGTAAGGCAGTGATCTAGGGTTTACAGATTCCTTATAAAATAGTCAATCTCTAAGGAATATATTTTGTAAAAACTATATTGAATACATTTTTAATCCCAACAACTTCGCAGTCACGATGAGCTTATGGAGGACGAGTGCTTCGATCGACCGTCCAAGCGTTACATGGACATGCACTCGCCCATGGAGGCGAATGCCCATCTGCAGTGCCATGGTTCCAGCTTGGAGCTGCCCAAGCTGGAGGAGCTGAGCTGCCTGGATCCCAAGATACAAAAGTGAGTTCGCTAGCCCACCTCCTGAGATTGAATCTTAGTTGACAATCCCTAATGTCCCCGCAGAACGCTTCTATTGATCATGCGCGAAATGATTGGTACCGAACGCGACTACGTGCGCTCCCTGTACTACGTGATCGAGAACTACATAGACGAGCTGCTGCGCGAGGACATACCGCAGCCGCTGCGGGGACAGCGCAACGTGATCTTCGGCAACATCGAGAAGATCTTCGAGTTCCACAACTCGCACTTCCTGGGCGAACTGGAGCGCTACGAGCTGAATCCGCTGAAGGTCGGAGCTGCCTTCCTGGAAATGGAGTCCAAGTTCTATCTGTATGCGCTGTACAACAAGAACAAGCCCAAGAGCGACACCCTGCTGAGCGAATACGGCAGCTCCTTCTTCAAGCCCAAGCAGATCCAGCTCCAGGATAAACTGGATCTGGCCTCCTACCTCCTGAAGCCAGTCCAGCGGATGGGCAAGTACGCCCTGCTGCTCCAGCAACTGGTCAAGGCCTGCCGCAGTGTCGAAGGCGCCGCCCTGCAAGAGATTGCCGCCGATGTGGAGGAGCTGCAGCGAGCGGAGGAGATGGTCAAGTTCCAGCTGCGACATGGCAATGATCTGCTGGCCATGGACTCGCTCCGCGACTGCGATGTCAATGTGAAGGAGCAGGGCCGATTGTTGCGGCAGAACGAGTTCCTGGTGTGGCAAGGACGCGGCGGCAAGAAGACGCTGCGCCAGGTGTTTCTCTTCGAGGAACTGGTGCTCTTCAGCAAGGCGCGTCGCTTTCCCGACCATAAGGTACACAATATTATCCATAAATTACATTTTTTTGTCTAGGAACTTATTAAAAATTCATCAAAAAATTAGCAGAACATAATCCTTGATATTTTAAGTAATATTAAAGTTGTAACCCTTACGAAAAGCTATGACCTGCTTACACAGCTCCTTGCTTAATTCCTAACAGAATCTGGACATCTACATCTACAAGAACAGCATCAAGACCTCGGATATAGGACTGACAGCGCACACCGGCGATTCGGCCACCAAGTTTGAGATATGGTTCCGCAAACGCAAGCCAGATGATACCTGGATGCTGCAGTGCATGTCGGAGGACATCAAGAACGCCTGGACAGAGGAGATCTCCAAGCTGCTCTGGAAGCAGGCGAAACGAAACCGAGGTGGGTAATGACGGGAAAATATGGTAACAATAAATTAATATTTATATGTTCTGCATTTTGAAGAAATTCGTCTGGCGGAGATGTCCTCGATGGGCATAGGCAGCAAGCCTTGCCTTGACATTCGTCCCAGCAACAACCAGATCAGCGATCGCTCCATTCCCCTGGCGCAGTTGAACAAGAGTACGTTTTGGGCATTCAAAAAACAAAACAACTCTGGGTTAATCCTTTACTTTTTGTATCCTTCCTACAGCTCCTAAGCTGCGTCACTCGGAGCCCGGCAAGGGCAGCATGCGGCGGCCCAATTCCCTAATCTCGGAGAGCTCTCTGTCCAGCGGAACTAGCACCACCAGCGGCTCCTCCATCAGCGGTGCCTCATCCTCCGGCCACCATGATGGAGGCGGGCGGCACAGCCTGCATTTTGGCAAGCTGCCGGGACCCCACAACAGCAGTTCCACCAATAACTGCAGTGCCACTCTGGAGCTGATCAACGAGACGCAGACCCTGAAGCTGGGCAAGTCCCCAAGTAGTGGAGGGATCAAGGGCTCGGAGCCCGCCGACACCGAGGGGAGCAGTAGTTCCGGCCTCGCAGCTGGAAACGGAAGCGGAAGCGGAAGCGGAAAAGTACAAGGACTCGGAAGCAGCAAACGACACCACAAACGATCGACCACCATTGTCAGCCAGCTGTCCATGGGTATTGAGCTTGAACTGAGCTACTTCTTTTAGCCGCACCCCGTAGCTTGTAGTTGATCCCTGTACATAAATGTTCTCGAAGAACCCCCAGTATTACTGTATATAATCTCACCACCTCAACACCTAACCCGTAATCCGTGTCCTGACGCGTGCTGCATGTTCTTGTTCTATGTTGTTGTGTGTTGTTGCCGCTGTTGCGATCTAATCTCATCCAATATATGTATGTAAATATCTTCATCCAGAGAGCGGCATTGTCTCCGACATGTTCGTCACCCCGGACCAGGAGCAGTCAGCGGCGGAGAGCAGCCGGAGCAGCTGGTCCACGTCCACGTCGGCCTCGGCATCGGCAGCGTCCACGTCGAGTGCCTCCACGGTTATCCTGCGGCGCTATCGGTCCTACGCGCATGCGGCGGAGTCCGCCACTCCAGACGGCGGCAAATAGATGAAGGAGCTCCAGGAGCGAGAGCAGCGAATCTAGGATTAGTAAACCCCATTTATAGCTTTAGCAGAACGGTTTCACCATCGGATCCAGATAGAAGATTACGATCGATCGCTAATTTTATATCATTATTTTTGTTATTTATTATTTATTACCATCTACGCGTTTATACCCGTTGATTTGTCACAATCGGTGCATTCGATTTGGCCCAGAAGCCCGATTGAAATGGTTGAATTCAGCAGCAGTGTCAATGTCGAAGCCCCAGTCCACACAATCGAACCATCCCCACACCACCCACAGAGCACCACCAGTGCCCAGCATATCTGAATCGAAGTTCATTACGTACAGTTAGTTGATATGTAACCTAAGTGCCTACGTTTAAATAATGGTAAACGAAAGTAAACAAAAACATCTACGATATACAAGTGTATCTTTAAATAGTTGTAAGCGAGAACTTAAATTCAATAAATGTTGCTTCAATGTACACAACGTAAGCTCCATTTGAAAAGCCCGCCAAACTGGAAAATACCGCACTTCCAGGCACCATTTCTATTTTTAGCCGCCCTTACGATTCCCAAGTGCTGGTTCAGCCTCGAGTTGGTATAAATAGAGGAAACTTGCCAACGAAAAATCTCCAGATGATGAAACCTTTACTACCCGAACCATCGTGTGGGCCTTTGCCAATTTTGGTAAAGGGACGTAATTCTGATTCAGTTAAAACTAGGATATTTTGTTTTTTCTAGTACAGTTTAATGAGTTTTCATATAAAAATATAGTTTTGCTTGCCTAGTTTACGTTAGCATATTAAATTAACCGCCATGCAAGGTCGATATGAACAGTACATTGTCTCTTGGCTGCAGTTCGTATTCCAGTTCACCCTGAAAGAAGAAGCTCTATTTAGGATTTAATTCTTTAGTAGTCTACAAAGCTTACTCACCAGCAGTTCCCAGTCTGTGTCGTTTATCAAGACCAGAATTCCAGGCCGCCTAAAACGCACAGAAATGAGCAACAGGTTCAATAAGTAGTACATTTTTATGCCACTTACACAGTGTCTCCTTGAAGGAAGAGTTCCGGTCGTTCAGTTAGGATGTTAGCATGCATCCACTTCAGCAGGTTGGCAATTGTCCCTGCAAAGAGTAAGTAATAAATGCCAAAATGCAAAAATTATAGTTAAATCGTTATTTTACTCACATTTCTGGTTGCCATCGAGGGCGAGCTCACGGCGCTTGATGTTGCCAAAAAGTAGCTCTGCTCCTGCACTGTGTTTTGGTTTTAAAAACGTACACAAACAATACACAAACTTTACTTACCTAAATTCCAATATTATTTTTAACTCCGGCGTGCCCATGGCAGTGTCCCCATATGTTCGATGTAAATAAATATGACCACACAAACGAAAATACTCAACATTACCCACATCCCAAATAATACTGAAACCACCAGAGGTCTGGCCACTTTAAAACAGAACTCCCAAACCGTTAGTTTTCCCCAGAAATATTCAATTCCGCGGAAAGATAGCAATTTAAAGTTTGAATTTTGAAGACCAATTGGCACAACATATTTTTTTTTCCTTTCTTTAACAAAATTAAAAGCTAAGCCAAGCTTACATAAAACTAGATTTCTAAATAACATCTTAAGATATTTTATTCTCATTAAAATTAAAACCAAAAATAACTGAAATGAATTCGAAAGAATTTACTTTCGGCGAGGGTATAGAGTTTGTACTGCAACAAATCACCATTAGTTCCGAGGATCGACAAACCTTTATAGAAGATGCCCAGCAAATCGAAAATGAGTTCCTGCGAGCGATATGTCACCGAGATCCCTTTTTTGCAAGGGCTTTTCGGGGCCTCAGCTTGACAGGAAGCAATCTGAATAGAGTGAAGATAAATCTGCCGGATGAATTCGACATGCTGACCAAGGTGGATCTACCCTGTGATATACAACCAGTTCCAGTGACAGGACATAGCGGCTACGTTTACCTCCGGGTTTTAAGTAACCCCGTACCACGTCATCTAACGGATCGCTTGGGTGAATTCTCCTATATTAACCGCCGGAAGGTGCAGTCCTGGTTCCGGGATAACATCAACGCAGTAATTCCGCAGCTGAACCACATTCGTTGCGGTGGCGGACGGTCCTACGAGCTAAGTAACCGATCCGGTGGCCATGTGGCCCACACCATTAAGGCCAAATGCTTGACGCATTCTGGACGCAAAATTTCCTTTGACTTTGTGCCAGCCTTTGAGTTCTTGGCTTCGCAGTGGCCGCTGGCTTTTCCCCAGCACCCTAACATGGGACGCAGCTGGTACGACGTGCCGCGCAAGATAAGTTCCGCCATCGCAGAGGATCCTCTATCATTCATTGTGTGCGCTCCCCACTGGGAGCGAATGGGACTGGGGAAGAAGCAGAACCTCAAAGACGCCTTAAGGCTGATGAAGGCCCTCCGGAATGGCAACGATATGCACATTTTGTTCAGTTATGCGATCAAGAGTGTCTTCCTCAACCTCACCAGTTCCAAGCGTATCAACTGGACCCATTCGCCAGGACGTATACTCATCCGGGTAAGTGGAAGTGATATCCAAATATCTATATTTGGCTTAAAATAAGTATTTCTCTTTTAAAATATTCCCTCAGGCTGTCGATTATATGGCCATGTTCCTCCGAAGGGGCTTTCTGCCATTCTACTTGGTGCCAAATGCCAATCTGTTCCAGGATCTTTCCAAGGACCAGGCGCGGGGCTATATAAAAGTATTGCGTCGCATCTTCCGACGGCTCATCAAGTGCCGCGATCGCAACTGCATGACCACAGGAGATATTCAGCTTATATTTGGCACTGGTGTTCTGACGTCTTAGTCGCTTGGGATTATTCCAAGAATACATATGAAGATTTAGATTGAACGTTAAAGTATCCGTAATTTCTTGAATTTTTGGTAAGTTTCGATAGATTTCAAAAGAAAGTGAGCCCTATTTGTATGTTTTTCATGTTCTCCTACTCGACTAATGTAAAGTTTTGAATAAAACATTCTATAATGTTGACCCATAACTTCTTTTTATTGCTTCTCTTTGCTCTTTGACTTCCTGTCCGCTTCCGGACTGAGGTCCAGTTTGAAGTCAATGGGCTTGTCGTAGCCCATGATCCGCACATAGTGCTCGGGATCATCAAACAGCGCCGGATCTATGAACAGAGGGCGTTTGCCTACCAAAAACGAGGTAAACATGCCGGGTACTTCGGGAACAGTGACATCGCTGGGACGGAATTTTGTCTGGAAAGATGGTTGACATTGACCTGGAGTCGAAATTGCGAAATTCGGCACACTGACCTTAATCTTTTGTAGAAGCAGGGAGATTGTTGTGGCTGTGTATTCGTCCGTCTGTGGATTGTAGTGCAGCTCCGTCACATACTTCTTGGTGATGAAGTGCAGCAGCAGCGGGGTCACGAATGTGAAGAATCCGCCTACGGAACAGAGGAACACGGCCATTCCAGTGCCTCCGATCTTCATGCCCTGCTCCAGGAGAATCGGCTGCGCGGCAATGCCCGCCAGGCTGGTGCTCAGCGAGAAGAACTTGACCATCTTCATGCGCGGTGCCAGCGTCCCGTAGTAGATGCGCTGCAGTGCCTCTTCATTATCAGTTTTTGTAGACTTGCCCGAAAGCCACCTGCTCTGCAGTTGCTTTTGTTGCTGTGACTGCTGGTGTTGTTTTTGCAGCGGCAATGTTTTCGTCCAACTCGAGCCGGCGATGCACCTGCAGTTCTGTGTCAGGGGCATCGGTAGTTGGCGGGTCACGTTCCCAAGGGCCCCGGCAATCTGTATGCCCCGTGGCAGTATCCCGCGCAGGCCCAACATTGTGTATTTTAATTGAACTTTATGAAATTATTCAGCTGTTTTGCCGTTAAATAACACGCGTTGAGGTGTGACCGTCGCTTGGTTGATAAAAAAGAACACAGACTGGATGGATGGTTAATATACCAAAATATACCATGCAACAGTATCTTAGTATCTCTGGATAAAAAGGGTAACACTGTTGCAAGTAACGGAAATTCAA
>JAEIIO010018602.1:0-11320 GCA_018874655.1 Drosophila diplacantha | reverse complement strand
ATTATTATTTTGTTTTGATTAATTTACAAAAAATACACAATTTAAATATGCAACTGCATACACGACTCGCACATGTACGTATATACAAAGATATAAGAAATAATAATGATTACAACAAACAGAATTCACAACTTTAGAACATAGCAGAGGGTTTTACATAGATATTTTGACTGTTCTTCGTGGGCTTGCTTCCCTTTTCATTGAAGGTTACACGCATAAAAATATAGAAATCATGTTTTTAGTGCACAGTAATAAATTGCATCGAAATAACAACGAAAGTGAAGTACCAATTTTTTAGGGATTATACGATTATTAGGGGTTAATTTGAAATTTCGTTTGGATTTTACAGTTTAGATTTTCAAGACTCGCATGACATAAAAAACTGCTGTTTATGAGCATCGAGATATATCATGTATTGGCAATTGAATGGCAGATAAACAATGCAGACAGCAGATTTACGAAGACATAGAAAGTCGAATAGCGATTATTGGGTTGTTAATATTAGGCGATTATATGGTAGGGGTAGCATATATAGACGTAGTTCGCTAGAGGCTAAATTACAATTAATATTAAATTATTTCTATTAGTATGTTCGTGTGTATGGGGCGTAAATGTTAAAAGCACTTTTGGCAAACATCGACAGACTCCTGCCAGAACATTTACTTAGGCAACTAGGGCAGGCTTCTAGTCCAGTCGAAAACTATGCTTCTCCGTCTTGGTTTCCGAGCGGGATTCCGTCGTGGTCGTGAAGGACTTGCGCTCCATCACACGCTGTGTCATCGAGGTGAGTCGCTCCGAGCCCTGGTCCACGATGCTGATCTTTCCACCATCGGTGTTGAGGGTCATCTGCGAGAAGCTCGACTCTAAGGGCTTTACCAGACCGACATCGCTGCTGCTGGTTGTAGTGGTGGTGTTGTTGTTGGCCGCCTTGTCAAAGTTACGGGTCTCATACCTGCGGACGTACCAAGCACAGATTAGCCAGAGCAGGACTTGGGTTTGCCAGCTAAAACTCACCTGGACGTGTAGCCCTCGTAGTTTTGTCCCGGATAGCCATTGCCGCCCGTCAGCTGCACCACGCCGCCCTGGCCAAAGGTCTTGTCATGCAGATCCTGCACGCACGCCTCCAGATTCCGGTTAACCGGCTTCTGCGGCACAGCCGGCGGAGATGAGTTTTGCGTTTTAATGCTGGACGCCGACTCAAAGCTATGCTGGTAGTTGGTATTAGTGGGTGTGGTGGCGCCAATGGTGGGTGCAGAGGTTAGGCCATTGCTGCCGCCCGGGCTGCCCGGATACGGACGGGGCACTGCATTGGCTGTTAACTTGGGATTAGGGCGGAAGCTACTGTGACCAGACGTGGCGGTTTGCATGTTAGAAATGGTCGTCGACAGCGGCGGTGGTGGCGGAGGGAAGTCTCCGTTGGCATCATCCATTGCTGGATAGTTGGATGGCGGCGGCGACACCGCTCCGGGGTGATGGAAGTGCTGGGGCTGCGGACTGGCGTAGCTGTAGTGATGCTTTTGCTGCTGCTGCTGGCTTCCACCTGAGAAGTAGCTCGGTGAGCTGGGCAGTTCGCCGGAACCGTAGTAAGCGCCTCCTCCTCCGCTGCGACCCAAAGTCTGTTATTGTTACGGGGTTAGGAGAGAGAGAGAAGAGAGGTTAGACGGTTACGTGTTAGATTGGCTCTGCCAGCCCCACACCAGGTTAGGATCCCTCTTAATTACTCTATTGGATAGAATACAAAACTGGTGCCTCAATTTAGCCATCGATCTTAGTGCCTATTTCATTCGATGGTGCAAAATCGAACTAAAAATTAAAGGAGATGGGGTATAAAAAGTTGTTCATACATTGTTCTGGCTCCTGTTGAGCGTTCCATAGGCAATCTCCGTATCGCTTTCGTCTGTGGTGAAGCCCTGTGCGTTCTTCGCGTAACGCTGTGCCTGTCGTACATGCTTCAGGCGCTGGCGTGCCTCCTCAAGCTCCTTCTCCTTGCGCAGCACTGCGGAACGGGCGTTAATCTCCTGCGCCATGCCATCTACCATCGATGTGTTGATCTTCAGCGAGTGCTCCTCCTCGGCCTCCAGGCCCTGCTGGGCGGAGTGCACCAGATTGTCGGTGGACTTGATCACCGCATTGCCGGCAGCCTGCAGACGTCGCCCGGCCTCTGAGTTGGGATTGGACTTTACCTTGCAGGCAATCAACAGCTGGGCCGTCGAGGCGGCCACTTGCTTGGCCGTGGAGATGAGCATCTCCTCTGTGCCCACGCCGCGCACCAAATTCTGGGCAGCCTCCACTAGGCTGTGTGTGGCGGCGGCAACCAGGCGAGCGGCCGAGATAAGGCCCTCAGACCACTGGCCATCGTCGGAGCTGGTCAGCGGGCGACGTGCCACCTTGCCCTGGTCGATGAGCTCACGCTGGGCAGCGTTCGCAGCGCGGACCAGAGCAGCTGAGGCGGCCATAATACCCTTGGCGGCCTCCAGAATCATTTCGTCGAACTTCATGTTCTCGTCGAGTTCGATCTGTGTGTGGGCAGAAAAGGCAGGGATTAGTATGTTCAAATATTTGGCAACAGGAAAGCTTTCAAGGCATAACAGTCACCAGGCGTTTCGGTTTTAGTCGAGATTTCGAGCCGAGAGGTTTAGTAGATTGGCGAGGGCCACAGTAATAATATGTTTGATTCCTGGGTGAACTTTTGAATGTAACAACCAAGAATATCAAACATATCTCACTGGAGCCATCAATTAGTTCGTTTTGAGAGCGTGGAGTTAGGGATCAAGCACCGCTTATAAGCTAGGATGAGTTAGTTAACATTCACCACTTATTAGATATTGGGTTAAGGGTATAAAAGCTAGACCTACCGTGACGTCGGCCTGACGACGAGGGCGCAGCGAGGCCAGCTTCTTGGCCGCCGCATCGATGGAGGCAGCGGCGCCCAGCAGCTCGTTCTCCGCTATCACGGTGGGATCCTCAGGATCGATCCAATCGGAGCCCTTGAGCAACCTGGCCATGGCCACCAGATCGGTGACGCACTTGGCAACACGACGCGACAAATGCATGCGATCGTCAGCACTGCAGTTGTGCAGGATGCCGTTAAGCAGCTCGCGATAGGACTCGCCAACCGCCGTGCCCGCTTCCAGGGTGCGCATTCGCAGTTCCTCCGTTTCGGCGCAGTTCCAGGCGACGGAGCGGCAAACAATCAGCATGTCAGAGATGGCCCGACGTCCCAGATTGGCGGCAGCCACGATGTCGGCCTGCAGATTGGAGGTGCCGGCAGCAACAGCCTTGGCAGTGGCGGCCGTTACGTTCATGGTCACACGGATCAGGTCCTCGGGTCCCACCTGGTTGCTGCCCACTGGAGGGGGAGTGTGCATGGCCTGCAAGGATAATAGAAAGGAATTAATAATGTGTATAAATTTCGGTTTATTTAAAAAACATACCCGGATCTCCTGGGAAATAGCTTCCACGGTGGCCTCCATGGCCCGGGTTCCGCGCGTGTGTTCATCCTCGACGGCCTTGACGGTCTTCAGCAGCGAGGACACATTCAGCACCATCACCTATTTGGTTTCGAGTGTAAATTGG
Organism: Drosophila diplacantha; assembly: GCA_018874655.1. Taxonomy (NCBI): domain Eukaryota; kingdom Metazoa; phylum Arthropoda; class Insecta; order Diptera; family Drosophilidae; genus Drosophila; species Drosophila diplacantha. Next base: position 7,744 of record JAEIIO010018602.1, on the reverse strand, counting down.
TTTGGCAGAGCAGATATGTTTGTGATTAATGTTTCGTCGGCAACGAGGTGATTTTGGAGATAGTTACTTATAGATAGAGCAGGATTTCTACGCTCGTCGACTACGGAACATAATACTATTTCTACTTCTACAACTAAAAAACTACAAGATTCAATTGGCTTTGGCACTCTTACAAATCAAAACAGATAACTAATCGTATAGTCAAATAATAGATATTCCAATTATGGGCCTTTATTATACGCATAAGTAATAAGAATTAGTTTAAAAAATGACTTGGTAACATTGATAGACAAGAGATAAAAACGAGAACTTCTAGGGGCCAGGTAAGCGTTACTTAATCCCTTCAGATAAGTTCTCAAATTGTGCTTCAAAATGTAAAGTAAAGACATTCTCTTCTGGCTCTTCCCAGCACTTAAAAGTTCTCTTACAATCAGTTTTGAATTCAACTTTTCAAGGGGAAAAAATTATGTTTCATTGTGTTCTGAATGGATTAATGCAAGTTGAACGAGGGACACGGACACGGATGGTTCTCAGTTGGCCATGGCGATGTCGATGATGCCGCCGCTGCTGCTACTGCTGAGGAGGAGGATGTGGCTGCCACTGCGGATGTCTGAGTGTGGGTTAGTTTCTGAATGGCGGCCATTGTGGGCAGCTGCTTGGCAAACATCTTGAAGCGTCTGCTCGTTTTTTGATTTTATTTTCGGTTTGTGCGGATGAATGGAGATTTTGTTTTGAAATCGATTTGATAGCAGATTGTTTCCACAGCGAGCGCAGCGCATGAAGAGAAGGAGGAGCGTGTGGAGCGGTTTTTGAGTTCGATTTGCATTTTGTACAGTTCATGAGTGGTTCGTTTTTTTTTATTTTTGTTTTGTGGGAAAAAAGAAGAGCAGACACGTCGAAGGCACAACGAATTAGCAAAACGAAAAAATACATCAATTTATGGATTTTCCCATTTGGTTTTCTTTTTACAAACGTTGGAAGTGGGTGGTTGGTGGGTGTGGGAAAGACGGGAAGGGTGGTTCGGAAAGGATAGGTGGGGGTTGGGTGTTCTGGGTGCTTCGGTGGTTGAGAGAGCGCGGCGCAGCAGTCGCAGGCAGAGCTAGCCAGCAGGGATGACCAGGGGGTTAGAGCCGGATCCGGGGCAAGTAGGGTGGTTCCAAAACATACTCTTGCTCACCGATGCCGCAGGGAAATAATGCAAGTAGTGGGCTTTCATGGGCATGGTGCGTTCGGTTAAACATTGATAACATTAATAACATTAAAGGAAACGAAAACGAAACGACAACAGCGAGGGCGAGGGCAGCAGCAGAAGCTTAAGGGAGCAGAGTGGGATGCGATTTCCATTCATTCTTGTACGAGATTTTAACAAAAAATCAGCCAGCAGCAGTGGAGTTGGGTTATTTTAAATATACACAGATACATTTATGTGGTTGGGTTTTTCCTATGTTTTTGGTTTTGTTTAATGTACGGGTGGATGAGTGCCAAAGCCAGTTGATGTTTATTTATGTTCGAGTTTTCAATATGCCACAAACAACATTTATGTATGCGCTTTACATATTTTTGCATGGAAGAGAAAATATTATTCAAGAAATTATATAAGTATAGCCGATAAACACTATCGAGTTCAGGGAGGCCACGGAAACGGCTTTTATATAAAATTATTTAAAGTACACAACAAAATGTGGTATCTTTGGTAAGTGTAACATTGTTCAGCCCATTTTTAGACTGCTTTTAATACATTTAATTTCGAATCCACTGTTATTTCTGTGGCAACCCTGCCTAACTTAGGTTTCTTTTCAAGACCCGACTTTTTTAAAACTAATCTGTAAACTTAAATAACATTTTAGGGACGAACCATAACCATTTCTAGTCAGTTACAATTTTGGTGAGTTAAGGAGAGTAAAAAACTAAAGCAGAATAGTTCGCTTTAAATGAATTAAGTGAATTATTCTGCAAATACTAAAAGCCACAACAACGAAAGCTCTATAGCAGAGATTAAAAAAACTACATAGTAAGAGAGAGATAGTTTAAGAGAGAGATAGAGAGAAAAAGAGAGAATGGGGACTGGTTAGGCAGACCTGACACTTACCCTGGCGCTCTCCTTCAGACCCTGCATGGAGGGATCGTTGATGGGCTTGCCCGAAGCCAGCTTGGTGCAGTTGATCAAGTCGCCCAGAGCCGAGGCCACATCCTTGACGGCATTGATGACCATCACCTGAGAGTCGGGCTGCGAAGAGCCCAGCGAGCAGGCGCCTCGCTTCACTGCCTCAGCCAGTTGAGCTGGAATTTGGGGTATTTGATTAGGTATTGTTCCTGAAATAATTCGAATTCTATACTCACTTATAGTGGACACTGCATTCTGGGCAGCGCTGGCCAACTGATCCTGAGTTCCAGCCGCTCCGGTCACCAACACCTTGGTGTCCTCGACCAGAGCCTTGGCCGTCTGCAGAATGTGCTCACGATGATCGGCAAAGCTTCCATCTCCGTCCGAGTGCAGAGTACCTGCGGTGGCGAACATAATGGTTGTGTCCAGATCTCCAATAATTCCGGATACCGTGTGGGCAGCATTGATGCAGGCCTGAGTGCCGCGTGATCCCGCCTGCAAGGCGGCCAGCACTTGAGCCACCTTCTCGGACACCTCGCGAGCGTTGCGCGCAATATCCTTTTGGGCGCCCACGTCGTTGGGTCGTGCTCCGCCCGCCGACGACTGGATCATGGAGCTGACTGACCTGCCTAGATCGATGACAGTGGTGCGGATGCGCATGGCCACGTCCGGGGAGGTTGTGGTGGTGCTGGCTCCCACAGAATCTTGTGTCAACTGCTGGTAGTGCTGGGTCATGTCCACGGCCAGCTGGGGCAGGGCCGCCGGCTCCACGCTGCTCTTGGCATTCATCTCGTTGGCCAGGCTAGCGATCTCCTTCGCACGCGCCACCATGCGCGTCTGGTAGTCCACAAAGGTGTCCGAGTACGATGCGTTCAGCAGCGACTGGCGCTTATCGGTCAGCCGGGTGATCGACCGGTTGACCTGCTCCATCAGACCCGTCACAATGCCCGTCTCCGCGTTGATCTTCTCAACCGTTTGCTGCAGCTCCAGGATGGCCTCCCGCGTGCCGTCGATGGCCTCGTCCAACCGCGGATGGGCATGCGTGGCTCGGGGATTGCCGGCCGAATCCTTGGCCGACTGCACCAGTGTGATGGCGCTTTCCACCACCGAACGCGTCTGCTGAATCAGCGACATCTGCTGCTGGCTGTGCACGATGTGGGTGCAGGCTCCGATGGCACCGTTCACCATGGGCACCACATATCGCGAGATCTCACCCACGGCGTGACCCAGCTGCTCGGCATTGTTCTTGCCCGCCACTCGGATGGGTTCCAATTTGTCCACCAACTCTGAGGCCGAGTTCATCGTCTGGCCACTGAAGCCGTGCAGGTTATTGTCCCGCCGCTGGCTAAGACCCTGAGCGTTCACGGCGAGCGCACAGCTGTCCAGCTCGCGGGTGCAAGTGCCCAGAGTGTGGAGCACCTGCTCGCACTGCGCCTGACCCGGCGCCTTGTCTCGGATGTTGTCCACCAGACGCTTCACAGACTCCGACACGGGCGTCGAGTGCATCGAGAGCTGTTGCCACACGGGCGGATTGTCTGGGGAGAGGGCCAACGACTTGGCCGCCTTGACCATTTCAACCACACCGTCGATGACGCCACGGCCCGCCTGGATCACTGGCTCCTGCGCCTTCCGGCCCTCTGCCGAGATCTTAGCGGGCACCGAGCTGAACTCGGGACTAGAGGCATACTGGCGCATCGCCTTGACAGCTTCGAGGAGTGGCTCCACCAGACGCTCGCGACTTCCACTGGCCGGCTGCTCCTCAATTGCCTTGATAGCTTGCACCAGGTCAGAGGTGGCCGTGGCCACCTGCTTGGCCAGCACAATGAACTCGTTCTTGGCCACCGGGTTCGAGGTGTTCATCGAGGCCTGTCGGCAGATGGAGCACAAGTAGCTGGTGTGCTTGGCTATCACCGTCAGGGCGGAGATCATCTGCGGCTTGCTCGATTGCTGGCTGGCCACGATGTCGCAATGCTGGCGGATGCCTTGGTAGGCCCACGTCAGCTGAGCCTGATCGATTATGCCCGGTCGTCCGGCCACGCTCGACGGATGCGAGACGCCAATGAGGTAGGCGGCCTGCGAGGAACTCTCAATCAGTCCCTGGATGGAGTCGTTGACGTTGTTCACCGACTGACTGAACTCCACGTGCTGCGACTGCTTGGCGTTGTTGATCATCTCGGAGATGGCGTAGCCCAAGTTCCGCGACTTACCAGTGGCCTGCTCCACGCAGTCGAAGTAGCCCAGCTCGTTGATGGGCTCGTGCGGGTAGTCCAGCATCAGGCGCAGGGCCTCGATGTTGCGCATGGCGTTGTCGCACTCCTTCTGGCCAGGAGCAGACTGGATGCTGGCGTCCACCAGCTGGTTGATGCTCTCCGTTACGCTGCGGGCGGCGGCGTGCAACAGGTTCTTGGCATTCGGCTGGCCGGGATCGGCGGCAATCGACTTGGCCGTCGAGAGGAGCGAGCACGACTGGGTGGACACATGGCGCAGACACTCGATGATCTGGGAGCGCACCTCCTCCTCCTGCGTCTGCCCGGCCATTTCCATGCTGACCGACAGCAGGTCCCGGTAGTTGGCTGCAAAGTTCTGCGTGGTCTCGGCCAGCAGAGCTGGGGAGTGGTAAGAGACCACGATCTGGCCTCCGGAGCTGCTCAGCTGCTCGGCCACCTGCTTCAGTTCCGACTGCAGGGTGGCATAGGGTCGGGCCGAGGGCGGGAACTCGCTCATTGAGAGGATCTCACTCAAATCGCTGACGTTCCTTAAAGCTAAGTCCACTTCGCGTTGGCCGGGAATGCAATCCACGGCAGCGGACAGCGCTCCTGTTACCTCCTTTCCAGCCTGGGTCAGAGCTTCCGGGTTGGACACGCCCTGTAGCGTGCGCTGCGCCTGCTCGATCAGGCGCGCCGAACTGGTCACCACATCGTCCGCACAGTCGATAATAGCCGGGTTCTGGGTGGTGGCTGCCACGCCATGCACGCTCTTGGTGAAGTCCCCCAGGGCCAGAGCCGTGTCGCGACCTGCTGCCCCGGCATAAATACGCTGGTTGTGCAGCACCGAGGACAGCAGTTGGCTCAGGGCAATGCCCACGTTCTTGGCGGACCTTCTCAGCTCATCGGCCGTGTTCTCCACCGTCTGTCCCGGCAACGGGCGCAGCTGACCGGCCAGGGCCGCCTGACGCGTGTCATCTAGTACGTCGTGCAGCTTGCGCACCTCCTCCAGGGCCGACTCCAACTCCTGGCCACCGCAGGCATCGCGAGCGCGCTGAGCCACCGAATGCAGCTCGGAGACACATTGTCCCAGGTGTAGGGCGCCCTTGGACAGCTGCGTGGCAGAGGGAATATCGGTGACGGTGGGCTGCAGGGCCCTCGAGGACTTGGACACTTGCAGAGCCGGTTCGATGAACTGTTCCGCCGCCTCGATGAGGTTCAGCTGGGCGTTGGGATCGTCCGGCTGAGCACGCGTCGTCTTCAGCGAGGTGACCAATCTCGGGATTGTGTCAGCCACCCGCTTACAGTCTTGCAGCAGCGTCTCCTTGGTCTGATGGTCCTGACTGTGCTGCACCGCATTCTGCGCCGCCGAGATGCACTGCGTGGCAGCCGATGCGGCCTGCTTCGAGCAGAACTCCAGGCGTTGGATGAGTCCCCGCTTCATTGCCGGTGTATTGGCCGCAGTGGTGGTGATTTCGCGCAGCTCCTCGGCCGCCCTGCGCAGGGCATTCTGGTTATCCGTGTCGTGGGGGTTCGAGGAGCAGAGACGAGCGGCCTCGACCAGCTTGGCTGTGGCATCGGCTAGCTGTTTAGCGGCGGACAAGAGACGACGTTGCATGTCTGCGTCCTGCTGCTGATCGGCCTCTCCCTTGATGCTCTGGATCAGCTGGGCGGTCGTCTGGCCCAGGGTGCGGGCATGGCGCACCATCTCCTGGGGATCGTGAGTGGACACCAAGATGTCCGTGCCGATAATTACGTTCTCGACGGGACTGAGTTCAGTGCTGGTGCGGTTCGCATGCTCCCTCGTGCTCAACTTTACGTGCTCCAGCATGTCCGTGAGGCTCTTGGACACATCCCGAGCGGCTGCCAGGAGATCGGCCTTCAGCTTGGGATCGTTGCTCGCCTCGTTGCATACTTCGCAAAGCGAGTTGACGGCTCTAGCCACGTTCCTGGCCGCCGCCTCTAGTTGCTCGCGGCAGGCTGCGTTGTGTAGCGTGGGCGCCACCACCTTGGCACAGGCCACCAGCTGACTGGTGGCCAGGGCGCACTGACTGGCCGCTCCAATCACCCTGTTGCGGGCTTGCTCGTCCTCGCAGCTGGCGGCAATGTTCTTGGCTCGCAGCACAAGGGCGGCTGTGGTGTTGGCCACCGCCTTGGCCAGGGCCAGAAGCATGTCGTGCAGATCCCGATTCTCGGGCACCTCCTCCTCGGCAATGGTGCTCAGTACATGGGTGGTGGCTTCGCCCACGCGACTCGCCGCATTGATCAGATGCTGCGGCGGCTCCTTGCTCTCCGGCTCGGCGGCCTTGAGGAGATCACTGAAGGCGTTGCACAAGTTGCGGGCAGCCTCCAGCAGCTGGTCACCGTTCGAGTCGTTCTCCATCAGGGCGGCAATCAGACGCACTTCCTTGGTAACCTCGGGTATAGTCTGGGCAATCTGCGACACCGAAGCCGAAATGGCCTCTGTATCCACCTCGTCCGGTTGCGAAGCGGTGATTATCTGGGCTGTGGCGGCACTCATGGTGGCCACATGACTGCTGACGGCCTGCTTGGAGGTGTCCAGCGTGTTCTCGCGCCATTCAATAGAGCGCATATCGCTGCCCAGCTCCTGGATGGGTGCCTGCAATCAGAGAAGTTGTGGGTTAGACAATATCTAGTAACCAGGAGACAAGGCTAATCTTACCCTGGTGCGCAGCTCTTCGTCAGCGCGAATCAAGACATCCTGGCCGGCGGAAATGTAGCCCAACAATGCCCGCTGTGGCTCCGTTAGATTCACAGAACTAATGCGAACTTCCTTAGTCTAAATACATACATTTGAATATATTTATTAGTTATCTAAATCAATTCAAAGTCACTCCAGCTGAATGCATACTTGGTGAAACTCTGGTTGACCACTGGCTGTTCTCAGAGATTGCAGCATGTCGGGAGACAGGGATTAAAGATTAGATGTGTCATGTTAGTTCGCTGCAGATGAGGTGGAGTCACATGGCATGGTTATGGTTATGGTTAGGTTAGGAGTACGAATACGAGTACGAGTACGAGTATGTGCAGTGGCAACTCAGGAAAAAAGCGCGTGAAAACAGGATTAACTGAGTGGAGTGGAGTGTGTGAGTGCGGTTAGTGTGGAATTTTTGTGTGTTTAGTATATGGCAGGGCCAAGGGACAACTCACCGTGGGCGGCTGGTGAGCATGATTCACCTGGCCAACGAAGGCGCCATACTGCACCGTCTGCACTTCGTTGTGCGTGAAAGGGCGCTCGGCTGTGATTGAATTCACAGGACGGGGGAGGTACAAAAAAAGTCAAATTATAAATTAGCATACTCAAGAAGTAAGCAATTAAAAAAGATAATCAAGCAAGTATATATACATTTAAAGTCTAAACCTTGGAGCTCTCATCTATAAGGCTTATTAGATAAAGTTCTGAGACTTATTTGCA
>JAEIIO010018585.1:0-20223 GCA_018874655.1 Drosophila diplacantha | reverse complement strand
ATTATCGAAATGTAGGCCTGGTTATTTATAAGTCGTAGTTATATATACAAGCAGATGATGAAGTTCGAAATGGAATAACAGACCGACGACACTCGTGGTTCTCTCACTCAGACAATCTAAAATAATATGCAAAACATTTACACATTGATCCTTAGAATCTAGACAACATACACATTACGCTAATTCAACAATGCAAACGCATACAACGAACGATTTAAGCTACGATAACAGATTAGGGTTTGGTACAATTTCATTCTTTTTGTTTTTAGTTTTTGTTTTGTTTGTCGCTGATAATTACACAAATATTATATAATATACAATAATTCCTTTACAAAAAAGTCAGTCAATTGTTTTGGCTACCAGCATCTGCCAATTATACACGGGTATCCCTTAGATCATCATAAAAAACCGCTCTCACAATATGCCATTCGTGTAGTACTGGTAACCATCGTACAGTTTCGTTGACAGACTCTTCAGGGAGTCCTGCACTAGCTGCTCTACCTTTCGTTCCATTTCCTGCTCGGTAAGATTCATATGAAAGCGTTTGCGGAGATTCTGCACGGTTCCGGAGCATCCATTCTTAAAGCACGGCAAATGAGCATCTGCGAGTGGGCCAAAATATTAATTAGTATTAATAAGCGGAATAAGCGGAATAAGCGGATAGCAACTTCTGCAATTACTTACTGCTGCGCATGATCTCCACAAAGTTGATTATACGATCCATATGCTTTCGGGCCGACATCATCCCGATCAGCAAGAGCCTGTTGAACTCTCGCCAGTGCTCCGAGCTAGTGCCCCCCATGACTTCGACGAACTCCGGAGTAAGCTTGAACGGCGACTGCTCGAAACCTGCAAAAAACCATTTGTTAGTTTGACGGAACGATGAGATCCTCGAGAATATACCTACCCAGGTTCTTTGGAGATATGCTCAGGATGAAACCAAAGTCAATGTGTATGATGTGCCCGTCCGAATGGAAGAGTATATTGCCATTATGCCTGAATATATAACTTGGGATGAGCACAGCAGTAATATTGTATTGATCTACTCTCACCTGTCCTTGACTTGCAGCAAGTACGAAATAAGGCAGTAAGCCGCACAGCTCTGAACGAAGTTCTTTTGTGCTCGACGGAAACTCTCACCCGTTGGTGTGCCGTACTCGTCGATGAAGTAATCCCACAATGACTTGTTGGAGTTCTTCTTGATTTGATGCAGGGACACCGTGTTGAGAATGGGCTCGATGAGCCCACTGTCGTTCGACAGACAGACGATCTTGTAGGGTCGCACCCACAGGTCCACTTGCTCCTCCTGCCAGATTATCTTAAACATCTGCAAAGAAGAGGTTAAAAAGGGTTGGTTAGGCGCAAATTCGCTTTGGAGGCAACATGTACGAAACCTACCTGTAGTAACTGTGTAGCCATTAGTTCCTGGCGCAGGTCATCTCCGCACTTCACAATGGCGGACAGCAGCCGCCAATTCGATAGATGTCCGTAGGGTGAGGACTCCCGAATGAGCTTCTCCTTTTCGTGCCATGGCTCCTGCAAAATGTAACGACGCGGGTTATAGCCAAGTTCAGACTTATGGAGAGTACAAACCTTAAGTGCTGCTGCCGACGGATCTTCTGGATCGTTGCTGAACGACTTGGTGTTCTCGCAGCTCAGGTTGCTGCAGTGTCGAGAACGCACGTCTCCGATGTTGAAGACAACTGGTGGTCCTGAAAGAATAGTTTCAGCAAACTGTTAGGTTTCTATCCGACTTGCAGTGCCTTAGCCCGCCTCGGACTCACCTTGGTCCCTCGAATCGCACGAGTCTAGCGACATTTGTGAGATGGTATCCCGCTCGCTCAGCTTGCGCATGTTTAGATACTGCGCAGTTATCTCGTCGTCCTCCTGCGACCACACATCATCCTCGTGGAGATGAAGTCCGCCCAGGGAAGGTGCGTTGCCGCAGCAGTTGTGAGCTGCAGAGTCGCCACACCCGCCAGCATCCACCCCTTCCGTGGCCTTTTTCCGCCGACAACTGGAGCCCTGCTGGCTACTACTGCAGCTGGAGGTGCGGCTGCAACTGAGGTGCTGGTGCGAGTTTAGGCAGGACCCCTCCAGATGCTCCTCGCTCTTCGTGTGCCTTAGCGATGGCATCATCTTGGGTATCAGAGGGGACGTGTAGATGTCAGGGACCTCCACCACCTCCACGTATATGATGTAGGGAGTCTTGTCCTTAGAGTTGAGCACAGCCGTCTTCTCCTCCGTAATGCGAACGACGTGGTGAGGTATGTCCGAGTAAAGCGGCAGCCAGACTCTGGCGGGTAGGTTCTTGTTGATCAAGTTAAGGAACATTCGCAGCGCCGAAGTCTTCTCCGCTTTGGACGGCAACGAAGTGAGGTTCTTTCCAACGTTCATCAGCGCTCGCATGAACTCCTTCTGGGGCGCCGTCTTGGGAGCGCCGCAGCTGCACAGCGTCCTCTGGCCAAGCAGACCGTTAACCTGACCGCGCACCGTCTCGAAGCAGGTGCAGCCGTTGTCGAAGGCGTGGCCCGAGGTCAGATCTCCGAGGCACAGTTTGGCGGGAGTGGTGGGCAAGGTCTGGGTCGTGTACGGTGGCTGCTGGTACATACGGTGAGATATACTGAGTGTGTGCGGGGAACGTGAGTCTGCCAGCAGCACAGTGGCATCGGACTGGGAGCGGTGGTGCGTCTTCTTGGCGAAGGCGACTACCGATCTTGGCTCACCACCGCCGGAAGTCTTGAGCTCGTTCTGCGCCTGCTTCTGCTCCCTTTTTGAAAATATTTCCTTCATCAGCGCCAGCTTGGACTTGCGGGTGCCACTGTGCGAGTTCCCCAACGAGTCCACCTGGTAGTTGTAGGCTTCGAGCAGCCACAGACACTTGAGGGAGAAGTCTACGGACTTGCGGCAGCGGATGGTCAAGTACGGGTCCAGAACCTCGGCCAGTTCGTCCATCTGAATGTACATGACAATCAGTTGCGGTATATAGAGGTCGACTTCCTGGTCGGGAAAGCTGAAGATCTTGTTGCCAATGAAGCTGAGCACCCCTGGCTCCTTCGAGTAGAACAAGTAGTGCACAGCGAAATGTATGTTGAAGACGGGCGACTCGAAGAAGCGCAACAGCCCGCTCTGGCCCTTTTCTGGCTTCTGGAGAGCGTCCGACGACATTGGCGTTCGCTCGCTGATAAAGTACTTGACGACACCCGGCACCGGCAGCTTTAGCTTATGCAGCGAGTTGATTGAGGAGCACTTGGACAGGGCTGCCTCATTGACGACGTCGGTGTCAGCTCCGGGAAGACGCAGGTTGAGCGTGCGCACATGCTCGTTGGCCTTCACATCAGCAGGCCAGTCCGACAGCTGTTGGCTCTTCAAGTCCACTGTCGTCGATTGCGCCACCGACTCGGTGGGAGTGGCAACGGGTGTGTTGGCAGCTGAGTTTGCAGCAGCAGCTGCCGCCGCGGCGGCAGCCTTTTTGCTTGAGTTCGACGTGAGTAGGCTAAAGAATTCCTTCTTTTTTGAAATGTCCGTGGGTGACTTCACCTGGTCCTGCGGAGACTGGCTGCCACCACTGGGCGAATTCGCAAGGGGCACTGACCCGGCTGTTGCAGCTTGATCAGGCTGCTCTTTTTGCTTGGCTGCGTTCTTCTTCTCGTGGTTTTCGATGATACTCTGGGCCGTGCGGAATATAGCATTCTTGGTGGCCCCGAAGAAGTTCTTGAAGAGCACCTGATCGTTCTTGGTGCTCTCTGTTGGCGTGGGCGTTGGCGTGGCAGTCGGGGTGGGAGTGGCTGAAGGTGTAGCCGGTGTTGTTGCGGTTGGGGCACTGAAAGTGGGTACTTCTGCTGCAACAGGGGATAACTCCGCGTCCGTGCCGTGTTCCGAGCATGCCTCCTGATCGTCGTAAAGCCCTGCATCGATTTTGTTTGGAGAAGCGCCCAGTTCCACTTTGATAGCTGCTTGAGACATGTTCATAACGCGGTACCTCGTCCGGTCATCGACGTCAGCGTCCACATCCCCAGTGTCTTTATCCCCCCTATGCCCCTCTATGGCAGACGGGAGCTGTCGCTTTGCCTTGCGAGAGGGTCGCAGGGTGGCGCAGTCCAGCGCGGAGCTCGACTGGGCGGCGGGTGATGGGAAGAAGCAGAGGTGGTCGTTGTACTCCTCGTCGATGGACGTCGTCTCCATAAGGTCCACGCACTCTTCTGCATCGGCATCCGCATCGGCGTCAGCATCCATCTCGCCCGAATCGAGCGATTCATGTGAGTGGCATATGCGATTCAGGGATAATTGGTCAGACTCGGAGCCACAGATAATGCCTGTAGGGAGGATACGTGTATAAATAATAGGTTTTCGACATGATCGCTTCTACAGCAAAGCCAAGGCCACAACTGATCGACATAAACAGCCAGTCGATTAGGACCTATTATAGCCGGAAACTTACCAGAGTCATCCGACCCAAGGCTGGTGAGATCCTCCCGCTTCTTACTGCTGCCGGCGCTGCTGCAGCTATTGTTGCTACTGCTGCCGCCGCCGCCGTTGCTAGTACCGTTCACGATACCGCCAATAATCTCCTGTCCATTGGCTGCCACCGACTCGCTGGACTTGGGACGCATCCGTAACGTGGGACAGGATTCGACTGCAATGGAAAGGCAGCGCAAACCGGTGAGTGTCGAACAACTAGGGCGCTAAGTCCAAATGGGCTTACCAACGGCACTGGGCCTACAGGCGGCCGCCAAGCCAATCGATTGCTGATGCTTCGCCACAGGATGTGAGGAAAGGATATGCCCCTTTGTTGCGGTCGTGGCCGTAGACGCTGGCGTCGAGCTGGCCACGGACATCAGGGCCGGCGTGGGCAGGGCTGGTGGGGAGAGGGCTGCGGTCACACTCGCTGCTGTGGTGGCAATTTTTGAGCACATATTCGCACCGAGAATGGACGGGGAGCAGAACGTGTTCTCGCTCTCGGCATTTGGGGATGACACTTCGACCTGCAAGGAAGACAAGTGATAAGTGAGTGCCATAGATCGGCCGTGCACTGCGCTCTGCTGCTCCCGATAACAGCAACGGTATACACAAGCACTTGGCACTGGAGCAAGTGCAAAACTGAATAACAATGCCAGCGACGCAGTGATAAAAATATAAATAAACAGCGCATCGCACACACACGCACAGCAGATAGACTTAGAAACTTTCCAGGCTGCGACTGTGGGTGTGCGTGCTGGTGTGGGTGTAGGTGAGTCGTGTTGGGGCTTGTGGACGTGATTGGGATTGGCACTGCGACTGGGTCTGGCACTGGGACTCACCTCTGGGATGCGTTGCAGGGCGCTGTCCAGGCTCCGGTTCCGGTGGTGCTGAGTGTGATTAATGCGCGTGTTGGTCACCTGCGAGACGGGCGGTAGCAGTATACCCATGGATCTGCAAGAGACGGAGCACGGTAGTGAAAAAATCAATGCATCTGTTGCGGTGGAGCCCCACCATCCCATCAGCTGGTCGGTCGGGTACACTCAGCCCCACTCACTTCACGCAATGTCGCAGTTATCATATCGCCCGGAGTCCGAACGATTTAAATGGAAGATAAAACCGTGACAGCACCGATTGTGGCTCCGATTCCCATTTCCTTAAATTCAATTAGAAGTATTCACAGGCCAAGGAAATACATACGACTGAAAACAATGCGCGTGAAACATAAAGAAGCCCGAGTACGGGCCACTCTCACGAACACATCCGCACGGACGGAATGCCCAGTGGTGGAGAGCAGAGGGGAGGGGTCGAGATTGAGCGGAGACGGTGGCCGGGGGGCAGAAGCAGCGAGAGTCCACGGCGAAAAAGCTACGCGAGTTCGGCCCACAATGGCTGACTAATCGAGCAGCTCTCGGGTTCGGGTTCGGGGCCTTTGTTGACAGCTGGTCGCTGCCTGAGCTCGCGGGTTTGAGTCAAAGCTCCGAGAGCCGGAGTCGGAATCCGAGCGCCGCCTCTCAGCCGGCAAAAGCTCACGAGGGTCGATCCAAAAGTGGTTATCTCGGGTTATCGCCGCCCCAGTATCTACTATTACGCGAACGCTATTATCAGTATCAGTATCGGGGTAGCGATAAGCAAGAAAGCCTGATAGCCAGCCGTGCCTTTACGTCGAGCCAAGGGATGGGGCCACGACCTTCACAGGTGCGCTTTGCACCGGCCAGCCCACTGCCTCCGCTGCTCGGGTTCAACAATCTGTGACGGCACAGTGGAATATCACAACTAAAACGGAAGATTCCCGCTGCTGATACCCCGACCGACCGACGCTGCATTCTGTGGTCATGTCAGACTCGGCGGCCGGAGGAGGGACTCCCGTCCCGACTGATCGATTAGCTGGTGTCGTGCCAACATTCGCGCCATCTCATTTCGCATGCAGGCCGCTTGTCGTGCTCCCATCTGCCGTCGATGGCTAAATCGAGACCCAGTGGAGAGTCTGGCATGTGGCTGTTGTTGCTGCTGCTGTTGTCGAGATTGCAGGCAAGGCGTGTGTGCACCCACCCGACTGGTGTACAAATTCCAGGCAAATTCCATACCAAATACCAGGCGACATTAGTTGTCTCGTTGTGTCAATTATTTACGCATTTGCATTCATTTGCTTCGGCTTCGCTCCCTTTGGGCCGTGCCTCCGTTCCGACTCGGTGTTGACGGGCCTGGCTTGCTTATAATTCCCATCGCCATGTCCGCCCATCACGTAGTGGGCTTTACGTAATTACAGCTCAACAAGCAACAACCTGGCTGAGGAGTCGGACGGGAATTCCGCGTGCGAAGATAGCATATTTGCCTAGTTGAATCTTCCGACTGACGTTCTGTCTTGGAGAAATGCTGCACCACTACTCGGCACTATTTACAATTCATTGCTAACCCCAGAGAGGTCAACGACTCGGCTGCACCTTTTCCTTCCCCCTCGGATAATCAGTTCCCAAGTGCGATTGCCTCATAAAGTTTGTTGACCAAGCCCTGTTCCTCTTCCTGTTCTTGCTCCTGTGTGTGCGCGCACCAGCTTGCTGGCCATTCATCGCTCGTCGTTTGCATTGAGTGTCATCAATCGCATGGCTCTGCTCTAGTTGTGGCACGGACAAAGCCAGGAGAAGCGTTTCCATCTTCATTTGGCATGCGGATGCAGTATCTGTCCTGCACTTCAACGGGGAAAGAGGTCAATATACGATTTTATTGGACAGCTTATCCTCTACTGCTTGCTAGTTTCCTTCGCTCACACATGAAGTGCCTTTGAACTCTGCGTGGACAAAGGTTCATCGCTACAAAGAAGTTATTCGGGGGGAGCGGCTGCAGGAAGCGGAAAGCTAACGAAATTAAACGTTGACGGGGGGAGGAAGCACCAACCATGTGCCTTTGGCACGTGGCAGGGAGAGCGTGCGGAAGAGTGCGCCGCCTACGCCAAGGTGGCACAGGGTGGGCCAGCTCCACGGCCGCAAAAGAGAGGGGAGCGGAGAGGAGAGGTGCGGTGCGGTGGCGGCGCACGCACACAGCAAAGACAGGGTGTGGCACGTCATCTGCAGGCAAACCCACCCACAGCCACAGGCCACAAGCTCGGGTACATACACACAGGAACCAGGAACTAGCAAGTGGAACCAGACAACGCTTTTCGTCGCTGCTTAGCTGGCGTTAGAGGGGTCAGGTTAGGACAGGGCCACCTTACTTGACAGCCATAGCGCCTTTGTCTCTTTATGGGCAATTATCCTAATGCGAGCAGAGCTGGTGCTCTGCGACACCTGGGGCAACAAGAGGCAGCCTCACATATTTCAGTTGCATTCCAATCGATTAAGTTCAGATGAATGACCGCAGATCTAAGCCCATTCCATTCCCATTCAATTAGATTGATTAAAGAAATGTCTGTGGAACGAGCAAGACAAGGAGGGTGGAGCCTGCTCCTGTGCATCTCCACCTCCGGCTGGCAGTCAGAATGTGTTGCATATTCAACTTTTCCGCTTGTGCCACATGCATATACGCATACACTATGCTGACTTGTTTATTTACTGCATTTACCAGAGAAAATGAAAAATGAAAAATATAAAATGGAAGGAGAGCTCGGCACACATTGTTGATTTCGCCAATCTTCCACAAAGTACGATTCAAGTGCACGTTCCGCGTGCTCCGACAGAGAATTCCATGCGCAGAACAAAAATGCATAGCCAAATTATTCCAGCGATTTCGAGTGCGGCGGCAGCTTAGTGCCGCACACGGCCTCAAAAACGGACCCGGAGCGACCCAAATAAACGATCCGACGCCGAAGCCAGCAAAGTTCAATGCAAAACTGATGAAATTTTGCTGAATCCGCCGTATACAAGGACGTCCCTCGAGGGTAATCCCTGTGGTCGAGCCCAATCTAGTGCCCAATGTGTACAATGGCCGAGCAATGGAAATGCAAACGGAAAAAACGCTATCGACCCTGACGCGCCTGCGTGCTGGACTGACTGCCATGGATCCCGAGAGGAGGGAATAGATAGGCCATCCAGACCCGGCGCTTGGCTGCTTGCATGCCAAATGATGTGTGGCACGACAGGCTGAACACTTTGACGCTACTGCGGTGTCTCCACTTTGCGGGTCACACACCCATCGGGGCTGGAGCGGCTGGAGACGGGTAATTTGCAAGGCGCCAACCGCCAGTTTGCGTGCAAAGCGAAGCGGCGTCGCCCTTCCGCCTTGCCTTGAACCACGAAAGCACTTAGTATGTACGTCGATAGACAACTAACTGGAGTCATTGCACCATTTTCTCCCTAGGCGTCGGGGGACTCTAAGAACTCAGAAGCATTGCTCTTGGGACTTTGGGTATCGAGAGACTCACCTGAAATCCAGACTCAGGTTTCTTTGGTGCGTGGATATACGCTTAGGGGGATTCGCAGCCCCAGCAGCGGTGGTCGCAGTCACGCTGTCTCCAGACTGTGCCACGCTGAGATTGGGGCGACCGTGCACCGATGGCATCGAGTGGTTGAAGACGCGGCTCAGGCTGAGGCGTGGCTTGGAGTAACGCGTGTGCTTTGGCGTACTGGCAGCGGAGCTGGCGCCCGGAACCGATGTGGGCATTTGGCCACCGATGGGCAACGTGACTGGGGCGGCCATAAGGAAGGCGGGTATGTAGTTGCCGTTGCCGTTGCCATTTCCGTTGCCGCCGTCCGATCCCAGCGAGGAAAGGGTGGTGGTGGAAGTCGAATGCGGCTCGCAGGTAATCGCCAGCGACGACTGGCTATGCGGACTACTCATTCCGCAGGTGGCAGATGATGTGCTGTGCATGCTCAGGCTTGGACTGGGATGGCTCATCGATGCGCTGGCTGACGCTGATCCGGAGACAGATGCAGAGGTGCTTTCCGCCACCGTTGGACTGTGCACCACGGTGCTGTTGCTGTGCTCGCTGGAGCTGCTGGTGCTAGTGCAGGCGGCTGCCGAGTGCTCGGATAGGTCATCGTCGTCCGTTGCAGCTGGCGACATCTGGGGGCAGTTCCAGGTGTCCGTCGCCTCGATGTTCGCATTCTCGCCAGTTGCGACGGCCTTTCCGTTCATATTGAAGTCGGAGAGCGCCTCGGTGCTGGACAATCTCACTGTGTGTGGCAAGCAGTGGTCCACGACATCGACTCCGACTGTCACGGCCGTTACAGACGGGGCTGAGCTCACTTTGCTGGCCGGCCTCTCCTCAGACACCACAACGACGGGCGAGAGCAATTTGTTGGCCGTCTCAATCTCGCGTATGTGTCGTAGGTACTGGTAGCCGCTGCTCTGGGCCACCGGCTTCTTTTTGGCCACGCCTCCGCCTACACTGGCTATGCTAATGCTTAGGCCTCCGGCGTGGGCCTGCTTGGTCTCTCCGGACACAGCGCCGTTGGCTGTCCCGTTCGCTGGATTGCTGCTCGCCGAGCTGCTCTTCTTTCCCTTAAATGCGGATATGACGGAGTTCATGTTGATTGCTGTGATGAGGTGCGGGTGGGAGAGCCTCTTCGGCTTCCTTCGGTTCTTGACTGGACTTAAAACTTAAGTGGCTAGATACGCGGGTCTGTGTGGCACAACCTTGGAATTGCTTCGTGTTCCATTGCAATGGGCTACAAGCTACGGACTCCGGAGTGAGGAGTTTTGCTCCCACTCAGCTATCCAGCCGGTCGCCTGTACTCACTGGTACGGAGCAAGTGGTGGCCCTCATATTCGGTTTCTATTATTGTCGTGAGGCTGCAAAGATAAACAGAAATTGGTGTCAATTAGAAGTTTTGATCAATTAAAGCTCCGAGCCACCACATTCCTCCTTCATGCAATTCCCGAAACTAAGTTCACCAAGCTATGCGTTTGGGACTCTTGAACCTATTTACTTCCTGATTTCACACCACCAGAGCGGCGCCTGGGCCTATAAAAACCGGCTGGAAGCGAGGGAAAGTGTCCTTGAAGGTCCTCATCGGAAAACGGCCGACTTGTGTGTATTTCACTTTGCTCTTGATACACACAAACATTCTTACGTGCCCGTCCACACATATTGCGCTGTGTCGTAAGCAGCAGAAAATAAAAATACATTGTCCGAACGATCAACTTGAATATCGTAATCATTCTTTATTTAAAGAGATGGCGAAGTGGACCTAAATACTACTGGGGCATTGCACTGTTGACCTTACAAAGCGCGCTACTTGGTAGCAGTCGTAGTGGCTCGTTGCCTTGACCCATTTAGTGAGAGTGCCACGAAAGAGCGGGCAAGAGACATTCCCCTTTAGACTATTGACATTTAGCATGGCTTCTCTTTACTTTCCCAACTGCCGAAAGTGGAAAGTGGAACGTGGGAACAGCACAATTTGTGGAGGGAGGGGAAGCGGCCACACCTGAGCTGGGCTGGGAACCTCTTTGATGCCTTATCATCGTACGCCCCATCGCTCAGCATCCTTGTTACATATTCCCAAAACACCCCTGCACTCTCCCCACGGATGTTGGACCTGCATTCCGTCAGTTAACTTTCATGAGTTTGTGACCTGACCCCAATGACGTACATGTCCATGCCCATCTCTCTGCGCCCCAGAAGCGAATTATTTGCGTGTGATTCACATCCGTCCTTATCTACGACACACCGATAAATGCGATTGTACCATTCGCTTACGGATTCATTATCTTATTCTCCAACGGTTGGTATCAGAGAATCAAGATGCGGGATATCGGCGCAGTTTAAAGATGCCAACTCCCGTAAGCAATTAATTAAAGTGCCTACTTTAAAGATAAAAAAAGATAAAAAGCAAACAACAGCCAAAACATTTGTGCGCCTCTTTTAGTAACCTTTGAGGCATTTCGCACCGCACCACGTGCAAATCGCCGGGCCCGGGCACTCCCAGCTGGACGAGAACATTCTCTTGGCATTCCGGACGGGCCGATGAACGATAGCCATTCGGGTAAACGGATCACACGCACATGCCGGAGTGCTGTAAAAATTAAAAATGTATAACTTTGGCCGCCTGAATGGACTCAGGCGGAAGAATGCGGACGCACTAAAAATACTTTTTCGAAGTAAATGATTTCATGGACTGCCCAGCACTACACTGCTTCTTAGGAGCTCTCTCTCTAAGCGTATCCATCCTCTTGGGCTGAGGGATGGGATCGGCGTAACCCGATAAGGCGACTCCACTTGACACAGCATGCTCGAATTTCACACTGAGTGTGGGAAAGTGTCCCGAAGGGGATGCAAGTCCTTCGACAGTCACTGAACACTACATAACTGCGACTGAATCTGGGCTGTGCCACAACTGGTTGGCTACTACCTTCCGAAACTAGTTTTACACTTGTTCTCCAGCTTCGACTTTTGCAGTGGATTGCACAATCCAGCAATTGTTCTGGGCGTGTGACTGCTGGTGTGTTTCTGTTCGGCCTTGTCGGTCGACCAAGCTCCGCAGAGAAGTCCAAAATGCTGGCGGAACAGGCACTCGATCCGAGCACTCCGGCTGGCACCTTTGAATTCACATTAACAAGAAGAATTTTTTATTGGACTGCTCAGAGAGCGCTCTCTGAACACAGTCACAAAAAATGAGGAACATCTCGGAGTGTTTTTTTGAGACCAGCGGTTAGAAGCAATTTGATTACATGCTGCTTGCGTCTCGTAAAAGTCACAGGGTTCAATGACAATTAACGAAAACAAGGCAGGAATTCGTCAGGCGCGCACGGTATACGAACATATCTCCAATGGCTGTCTATTCTAAGGACCTGCAGACTGCCCCTTGTGGATTTATCTGGTGCTGACCCACACCCATGCGGACAGGCAGTACGTCAACCACGACCAGCAATCAATCAGAGGTCCCATCTCCTCTCATGCAATGGGGACAAACGAGTTTTCCCCTTTCGTTCTGAGGGAAACAACACAGGAATTGCATACAGATGCGGAAGAGTGAGCAACGGAAAAACCAAAATCTGAGGCAGTATTTCGAATTTCAGTTCTACATCGGGTTCTCCTGACATCGGGTTCTAAAAACCCCAGCGGAAGTGAGTGTCCCCGTCGTAAACTGGTTTACCAAATAAAAGCAGCGACCACGAATGCCCGTTCAAAATTGGCTTCTGTGCAGAGACTGGTCGACGGCCATTAAAGCCGTATAGGTTTATGGAATGGACAAAACTGAACTATCAAGCTTATTCGTCGATTTTCTCATGAGCCACTCAAGCCGAGTAACCAAGTGTTTTAATTGTACCAAGTGGAAGCGACCACTGGGGGAGATGAAACCTGGCGAATAGTTAAATCTTATCTAGCCGCGCGGATATATTTGCTAGCCACAGCTAGTCAACGAAAAAACTGTACAGTAATGGGCTTTGTTTACCTCGGCTCTTTTCCAGCAACCCCGTCTCCCCTGCCTCAACTTGGAACCCGCATCCGAATCTGACTCCGTCTTCAGCTGCAGCCCAGCAGCTGTGGCTGCGACTTGCTCAGTCTCTCGACAACTCACAGCTGTGCCGTTTTGGCTTCAGCGTTTCGGCTGTTCGGAAATCTTGCCGTGTTTTCGTTTGACAAACGCCAAGAGCACAACGCCATATCGCAGAATGTGCTCCGGAGCTGCCAACGAACTCTGGGGGCAACGGAAGACCTCTCAATGCTAGTGGCGGTCGCTGCCGCTTTAATTGACTGCGAATTTAAGACTTTCAATTGCGGCGGCCGTAGCTGCAGCATAATCACAGATTGCTCATGTGGCCGGTCGCATTCCCAGCATAATTCCGATGGTAGAATCGAGAGGCCAGTAGCTCCGTCAGGCGAGAGTTTCTCGGCAATTTCATGCTCCATGTCGTGGCTGCTCCGCCGCCCCCACTGTTCTACTAAGATACGCAATTATTATTTCATGTTCTACATAGCCCGGACTCAAGTCGAGCTGCCTTCAGATGCAGTTCGTTTCGAGAGCAGACGCACAGCGGATTTAAAACGCACACCCACGTCAAGGCAAAGCAGTTTCCTGGGCACGCCGGAGGCACTTGCTCTTCCATGTAGCTCAACTCTTTCCCACAGACCAAAAATGGTCAGAGGCACACTTCTGAGGCAGAAACGGTCTACAGGCCGGCTTTAAGAGCGGGGCCGAGCAACTCCCTTCTTTTAATCAAATTTAATGGCTGCTGCTCGGCTCGGAAGCGCAGGCGCAGGGCGTGGCTGATGGGAACATAAAGGAAAAGTGGAGTCGATGTGTACAACTCCCTCCGGGCGCATCCTATAGATACGAGCTCGTGAGTACACTTCGTTTCGCCATCACATGACTTTCTTTTTGTTGAAACAAATAAAACGAAGCTAAAATAAGGTTTTCGCAAAGTATATACAGAGCTGTGTTTGCCAGCTAGTCATAGGTTGCAAACGGGACCAGGAAACACAG
Source organism: Drosophila diplacantha (assembly GCA_018874655.1). Classification (NCBI taxonomy): domain Eukaryota; kingdom Metazoa; phylum Arthropoda; class Insecta; order Diptera; family Drosophilidae; genus Drosophila; species Drosophila diplacantha. Next base: position 6,403 of record JAEIIO010018585.1, on the reverse strand, counting down.
CTACGCAAAAGTTTGGCAGGTGTTGAGTAACTGTAAGCTAGCGCTTTACCATGGCAAAGGTCGTTCGACTAATACCGTTTCATATATGCAAATATTTCGCTCTAAAATTTGCCCAGCGAAGAAATCAGTAAAATACTCGTCGACTGGTGCTCCTCCCATTCATCCTCCAGTTTCAAGTTCGAGCGAACCCAGTGCCAGCCATTGGTGAACGCCACGCGACTCCATCATGAAGTGCCCCTGGAGTCGGTGGCACAGCATTCCAGCTCACAGACAATTTCGCGGAATGAAAGTCATGAAGCTCTTTCAGCTCTGCATGGAGTGTGCAACTCGGAGTAGTTTTGCGTCCAAATAAAAGGCTAAGGTGCGCCGGAAGTGTGCCTCCGAATCATTAGCTTTTGAACGAATTTAGGCCAAAATGCGGTCCTTTTGAGCAGGAGCCATATGTAGCACCGACACTGGGAATCCAACCACAGCAGCAGCAGCAACCGTTACGGAGATTACACTCGACTGCAGCAGTGAGTCTAGAGTTTCACATTCCGCTGCCGTGCGGTTAATAAACCGCAAACTGCTTGAGACGAATCGCAGTTAGGCAAATAGATAGATAGATACATACGCAGTTGGGAGCAGATACTCGCTCGTGCTTTTGCCACCGCTCCAAGCAGGCTCCCCCCAAGATACGAACTGCGAGCGAACGAGCTAGCTAGCTTGAGAGCCGCTATCAAGGTCGTCCCAATCAGACAAGCAAGACAGCACTCGCCCGTGCCTAGTTGAATAACTTTTCAAAAATAAAATACGATCAGAGTCGCCGCCGTAGAACTAAAGCGAACCGAATACAGCCAAGCCAAGACAAGTCGAATCGAAATACATTGAAATCAAACGCTCCGGTCAAGGCGAACAATCACGTTGATTGTGAATGCATGTCCAAACCCCCTCGGATCGGAGTAACGCATTTCGGGTGCTTTAACCTCCCTTCGTCGGACCTATCGGAAAGCGGATCTATTCCCTGAAAGAATCGGACATTTTGGTGGCACTAGAAAAAACCCTGTATTTACAATATAAATTATCTAATCTCACGAGACCAGTTTTTCACCTTTGACGAACAACTCTGCTCTCGTCTATGAGCTTCTACAGCGGCGACTTATCTTGTTTTAACTTCACGATCGAGTGCAAGAGTACCCACAAAACTGACAAGCTGTCGGCGTCCGCACAGTGACCGCACTTCGATGCCAACTCGTGTTCACATGTCTCCAAAATCAGTTAATTATAATGTCTAATTGGGCACATCCACTTGCCTTGGCCCAAACTTCGAATGGAGCTGGCCTGAGTATTACGCTGCGGACTCATTGCGAACTGCAGCGAGGTGAAATTGAGTAGTTTTGGGCAATCAGCGCCGGAAAATTCGAATGGTTTACATCGCAGCCAAATGATCTACGCCCAACGAGCATCTATGGCTTTCCCACGTAGTTCCGCCAGCTACCAGCAGCTGCAGCGAGGGTCCGGGTTCCGGAGACAACCCGAATCCATTATGAGCGGCGTTGTCACACAACATTAATTTTCCGTTGCATTAAGGAGCGGACCGCGAGACGGCGAGACTTTGGCACTTGGAGTGCAAGGGGGAAAGCCTAGCCTAATGGCCGTTTCTCATCTCCCGACGACCGAGGGAAAGTCGGGTTATACAACCGATTGGGCGGCTCTTGGGGCGGAGGAAAAGCAGGGCTCGCATCGCCCGTTGCAGCGTTCCAGTCGATTCCACACGAAACCCTTGCGTAGATATCTCTTTAATGTTTTCACCAGTTAGAAATTGAAAGTAATTAAAGCCACTTTAAGATCACAGCACACCATTAAGGGGAAATAGTTTGCCTTTAACGATTATCGAAAGTTCTGCGACTAGCGAAAGTGATTCCGCATTATGATATGTGGCGTCTTATTTTCTGGACAGAGAGAGAAGCGTGACAGTTTCCTCGGCTTAGCAAAGAGAAGCTCAAAGCCATGCGGAAGTGATTCGCTCACGGGAGGAACATCTTTCTCCAAATTAAATCACTTCCGACCCCCCAGTCCCCCCTTTCAGCACAGTTCTGCCCGATATGGGGCCTAAAAATAAAACCTATTTGCGTCTCAGAATGCGTGCACACACTGCCCGGACTTTGGCCGGGCGGATGCACACAGAGCCTTATCAGTGACTCTCGAAAGCAGATCCCATTCACTCGGGCATGTATAAATGATCACTGCTGGCTGGCGAGGGGTAGGAGAAGCCGTAGTTGTATTCCCATTCGCCTCGGGCCTTAAATAAGTCGTGATGAATTTGTGGGCGTTGTGCGCAGATAATGTGTCTATATACGGGCGCAGCCATTCGGCGTTCAGTGTGGGTTAGCGCCGAGATCTGCCGATGAGATGCATAATTTGGTTGGCTTCTGTGCGGTGAAAAAAAAAACGTTCAGAGCTGCGTCAGAAAATAGGAATCCAAGCAGCCTTGAGCTCCCCAATCAACTCCTCAGTCGAATCAGCACACTGCCCACCCACGGACATGTCGCTGCAGCTGGGCTTTATGGTTTGGAGTATACTGTACAATCTGATCAAGAAGCCCTTCCTGCAGGCAATCCAACTCCTTCTGGTGTCTGCACTATGGCATCGCTAAACCCTCGGAAGATCCGGGCCGCCGACATCGTTGACACGCCGGGTAATGTGGCTCCGCTTCCCTACCTCAACTTTCTGCGCTACCTTAAGCGTAATTTCTATTCGCGATACAGCCTGTGCCGCTTGCTCAGGGTGGGACTCACCCAATGGACTGCGCTGAGCGATGCCCAGAAGCGCAAGTTCGAGCCACAAGTAAGGTGCCGGCAGGAACATGTACTTACTGCAGCTCAGCCATTCCTTTATCCCAGCGCATCTTGGCCAGAGTCACCCGCAAGCGACGAGTTGCTCGATGTCGTCAGTTGGTGCGCCGCAGTCAGCGGGGTAAGAAGCAACCAGCTGCTGTCCGCCGTCCCATCTACGACAAGCGTCCCAAGCTCATGCGCCGCAAGCGCAAGCAGAGAGGGTAGGCATGGTACGAGTCCGGAGCATCTGGTGGTGTCGTTTGTTCACCTGGTGGCCAGCCAAAGACCCACTTTCAGAAATCTTTAGTTCTCCAGTTCGCATTTTCTTTTTTTTCTCCAAGAAGAAGTCATGTCACAGAACCTACACATGATACCTCCGGCCACCGAGCTGGGTTTAGCGAATTGGTACCACCTCACTGTGTTTTTCTTGCGCAATCTAAGCTCGGAGCGTGGGCTGCTGTGAATGGGAATATGCAAACAAATACTCTTCCACCACTTTCACTTTTCGCATTTTGCCGGAGTGCCACTGGCCATTCGCCAGAAGAAGAGGAGCGGCAAAAAGCAACCGGAGCAAGTACTTCCGGTTTTTATCAGTGCTCAAAGCATACCTCTTACCTTCGTCAGCTTTGCGCCGCGTTGATTGTTCTTTAAAATATATAATTTTAATACACGGCCAATAGCAAGTGCCCTGGTACCCACATTTTGGCACCCATTACGTCATCCTTATAACAAAACAAAGAGCGGATTCGCAGGTTTGCCAGCAAGACCTATTGGCAGAGGCCGGACAATAGTGCAGAAGCTCGGACGGGGAACTTGGCTCTCCCGCTGGAGCGCCGGGACAGATAGTGAACAAACTGCCTTATCTGGACCCCTTTTCTTCGACAACTCACTTTCTGTTTGTCAATAAATTATTTATCAATTTAAATTTCCGCTTGCTGCACAAACAAAAACAAAAGCAAAGCAGCCACGAAGAGCGCCAGTGGCGAAACAAAAATAGCGACGTTCGGCGGCTCCAGCATCAACTAGTTTCGAACTGACGAACCGTTTGAGCTTGCCATGATTAGTGATCGGAAACCCATCCAAACTGGTTTTCTTCTGGCTCGCAGTCGAATTCCCGTTTTGGATTCGGCGCATGTTTCCACTCAGCGGCTGCCGCGGTTAACTAACTCACTATTTGGCAAGCGTCTGCCGACGCAACCTGCAGCGGCTTCGGCATCGGCATGCGGCAGTCTGATTGACAGCAAACAGCTTATGTCACAGTTATCGCCTCTCGAAAGAGTAATTACACTTTAATTGCCCTGCCCGCGAGGCTCCTCGCTCAATCCCACAGCACCGGCTGCATCGCCATGTGGAAAGCCTTTCTAGTTGCTTTGGATTCGAGCATGGAGCTAGCTTCGCCGCCCGAGAGTTCCGTCGCACCTGGAGAACACCTTTTTGTAGCGAAACGAAAAAGAGTGCAATACCAAACACCGGCAGCCCTCTGCCAGCAGAGGAGCTTGAATCAAAATCGGATTCCGAGAGCCCCGAATCGAAGACGAGCCTTGCTAAGCTCAGCTCACTGGGTCTACTGAACGGAGAGCGTGGAGGAAGGCTGAATGGGGCAGAACAACGGGTTCCACTGTCTGCTCCACTCTTTGTTTCCGTTGTTTCCCCATCTTGTTTACACTTTTTACACCCCGGCATTCGCACTCACTCCCTGCGTGGCCACGCACTCGCACTCGCACTAGCATGAGATCGGATTTGCCTGGTGTTCTCCTCAGCGGCAGAGTCCGAACTCCGGAGGGTTCAACGACACAGTAGCTATGTTTCAGACCTGATTGCCTATTGCATAGGATTTAAATGAATGCAACCAAGTTTCGCAATCTCCCAGAGTCATCTGCACCTGTACCAATCGTCGATCAAGCGACCGGGGACCTCCGAGGAGGAGGAGCACATGAATCATAGGAACTGATCTGACGGCTGGCAGGCGAGCGAGAGCCACATTGCTCAAATGTCAGACTTCCGCGTCTGAGGTTCTAGCATTCTGTTTTTATTTACCTACAGCGAATGGGTTCATTGGTCATTGGCAGTGTCAATGGACTAGAAGTGTTCCTGAATCAAATTGTATTTTACAATATATGCTCAACAAAATATGCAAGCTTCATTTTTAAAATTCCTATATTTTCCTATATGCACCTTCCCATATATCGGGCAATTTTCAGCAGTTTCAGGGGACGATTCTATCTCACGCGCCTAGCTGCATCCACATAAGATCCCAAGTGCAATTTTCGGACGTGACGGATTGCCTGGTAGGGCGGAAGGAAGACCAAACGTCAACGCGCCTGGAGTACAGTAAACAGTAAACAAAAAGGGAGAAGCGAAAAACGACAGCAAGAAGCACGGACGGAGCAAAACAAAAAGCCAAACAACAAGGGCGGGCACGGGCACGAAGAAGATATGAAGCAGACACAAAAACAGAAGCAACAGAATGGTGATTAATACCCTTATCACGCGCCCCGCGTCCATTCAATCAGGCGGAAGCCCTGGGACTCACCTCACAGTGTCCTCTGGTATCCAGTATCCACTATTGCTGAGATGGTGTTGGCAGCATCGGAGACTGAGGCGATGGCAATTAGCGCAGATAAGTAGGGTTCGCTACTGCTTTCACTTGTGGCTTTTCTTTCGCGTTGGAAATCACAAACAGCTCGAATAGAAATTCCTATTATTATCACTGCGATTCATTCACACACCGTCACAGTCACAGTCACAAACACTGACGCGAACGCTGGGGCAGGTGGAAAGGCCGCTGCGACACCTTAATGAGCTCGCATAACTATTGTTGCTTTGCCTTGCCTGGCCTGCACTCTCCTCCGCGGTTCGGTTTGGGCTTAGGCTTCCAGCTATGCCCAGCAATAAACAATTGAGTATCGTAGTTGCACAAGCACTGCACCACTACAGCGACACTGCGAACACCAATACTGGGACGCGACTTGCAAAATCTCGTTTCGGTTCTTCTCCGCGTATACGAGTGTGAGTGTGTAGTGGCTGGCTGTGTATGCGTGTGAAAATTTGCCCGACGCGTTTGACGACGAGAAATCACAATTCGGCGACACTTGTTTCAATATTTGGCCAGCATATTGCTTGTTTCGTCGCCAATCTGCAGTTGCTATTAAATATATGAACTAACTCCCGCGCGGGTGCGGGTTCGAGACACAGCGACGTCAGACATACACACACACACACACTTACAAAGGAACAAAAAGAGACGCGCCCATACAGTGTGTGTATATACAAGGGTGCACAGGGTCGGCAGGCTGCGGCTGCTGGAGCACTTTAGTATATTTACGCTCTTATTCCTGCGACAGTTGCACAAACGGATTTAATAAAAATTAAATCTCAGCTTTCTTTGTATTCCACAACAAAACAAATTACGAGACGACCAAGCGCTCACGTCTCAACACGACCAGTTTTTTTCGACATCTGGTAGAGCCAAGGCTGCCACTTTAGCTTTTTCCCCGTTAAATTTAGCTTTTTTTGAAATTCAGATGTGGAAAAAAATTGAGAACTGCGGGAATTCTGGATTGGCTTTTATCCGCTCTTTTTTTAAG
>JAEIIO010018571.1:0-12249 GCA_018874655.1 Drosophila diplacantha | reverse complement strand
AATGTGCTTCAGGGATTTATTTCTATGAAAACTAAGGAATATTTTGCACCAAAAACAAAAATAAGATTCTTTTGTGGAGGGAATTCCACTGTAAAGAATATTTTTAACTCTGAAATCATAAGTTTAGCATGTTTTTAGTATATTTTTTGTAGTATATTTCTATGGTATTTAGTTTATATTTTCTAGAATTTATTGCTTATAATTCCCAACGGGTTCTAGTTCAAATGTCATGTAAAGTACCCACAAAACTCAGGGATATTTGATGGTGAAAGGATCGTAATCACAGCTTCCACTTGTCTTTTGACAAGTTCTGTTTTCATTCCTTGAGAAAACGAAGCCAAACTGACCGCTAATTCCTATAATTACAAAGTATTATATTTACACGTTTCATAGAAGTGTTTGAGAAATAAAGGACAGAGACTCGGGCAGATGTAATTCATAAGTTATTGTCTTACCTTTACTACCTTTTTAGCTTCCATAATACTCAACTTGCCCGCAGTTGATGGTTTATTCTCTGCAAAAACCAAAAGACACTCTCAAAAACACACAAGAGTGTCAGTGTTTTGTGGAATTTTCCCCCAGTTTTCCCTCTGTGCATCCCATTGCCTCTTGGGGATGCATCAAACTCATGACATTGGCCAGTCCGGGCCTGGGAACTGCTCAATTGAATAACTAATCATCAGCGGCAGAAACACATTTGATTATTGCACACGGCTGGCTCGCATTTTTGCACAGATACTTGGATATCTGCACACAAGCGCAAAGATACTGAGATACAGAGATACGAGCGGCAACTACAACTAAATTGATGGCTGTTTCCATCTGTTTTTGCCCGCTGCCCGCGTTGTTGTGGCAATTTTCTCACGCTTTGCATTGACAACAGCAGCAGCGGCGGCCACAGCTCAGACACAACCACCGAAGCCAGAGAACATTTTGCAATCCGGCGACGGAATGCCAGAGATTTTCGCCAGGCGTCGAGTGGCCAAACTGGAACGGAACTGGCTTAATTGTCAATCAAATGCGGCGGACACACGACTCTCCGACGGGCAGAGCCAATAGGAAATAATGGCAAGTGGTTGTCCAGGCCAGAGGATAATTGTTCTCGGCATTGAGAAGATCTAGGGGGGACTTGGGCGAGCATGGGGTATTATCTAAGCACTTTCAGTTACCTGTAAAAATATGAACACTAACATGAATATTTGAGACCGAATTGCCACGCAAGAAAGGCCCCCGGAAGCCCCCTCGGAGGCCAGAGCAAATTATTTAAGCAAATTATTTAATAAACAATCATTTCCCTGTCATTACCTGGGAACCTGAACTAATTTCCTCTTCTCCTCTTCTCCCCCCAGAGGCCGGCTGCAGCTTCCCGGGCTCCCCGGCGCACAGCAGCGTGGTCTTCTCCAGCGCGAATCTCACCCAGGGCACGGTGGCCTCCTACAGCTGCGAGCGCGGCTTCGAGCTGCTGGGACCGGCGCGGCGCGTCTGCGACAAGGGCCAGTGGGTGCCCGAGGGCATTCCCTTCTGCGGTAAGTCACAGAAACAGCACGAAAATGCACGAAAACCAGCCGAAAACCCACAAAGCCAACGCACGCCAGCAGCGAAAACGAAACGAAAGACTGCGCACACGAACTTGCTGTTCGTCAACTCAATTAGCGCCTCGGACTCGCATTCGGACCTCGACTGGGCAGCGGGGGAACTTTCACCGCCACAAAATGCGAAGCGTTCTCAAAATATCTCCGCACAGAAATGAAAAGTTGCCCAGAAACGAGTGGAGTTGAAGAGTTGGGAGAGGAAAAATAGGGAAACAGAACGAGTAGTGAAGAGAAATACATTCGGACAGCTGGACTGTATAGAAATCGATTTAAAGATGTATATTTCCCTCTAATTCTTTCTTGGGAAAGTCAAAAATAAGTCGAGTCCACGACTCAACACATATTTTCCAGCCAGAAACCCCGCACAAGCACCCCCCATTTCTGCAAGTGCACTTAACTCGGAAAGAAGAGTAAACAAAAACAGCAAGAAAGAGAAGCAGAGCAAATGGCACTCCGATTGAATGCAAAGTTGTTAACCGAAAAGCGAAACATGGTCAACAAAACGCGCGAAATTGGGCTAAAAAGCGATGCGTGTGTCGGGGGGGAGAGGGGAAGGGGGCCACGAAGTGGCAAGAATCCAGCTCCACCAAATTGACCCACTTTGTTCACAACCAAAAGGAAAGGAAACAAAAAGCGTAGAAACCAGTCGAGCACGAAGACCAATAAACGAATTCTGAATCGATTTCCAACGAGACATGCACTTCCGCGGAATTAGGGAACCGATTGACACAAGCAGAGCAGCTGGAGAGGGACTCCAGCCACGAATCCATGAATGAAGGAGGAGTGAATGAGCGGATGAATAAACTGGTGGCTTGGGAGGGCCTTTGTAGGCGGCAGTCCAACGATCCATCAAACCCCTCTCTATAGAAAAGATACTGACAAAGATCGAGATAAAGGCACTCGATCGACACAGAGGTAGGTGTTGAAAGGCCCGCCTAATGCCATGGGAACCAACCGAATTCCTATACCTTTTCAGGGTATTTATTCTTGTTTAGTTCCTGAAACAAGAGCTGAGCAAAGCTGGCACACTTTTGTTTAACATTACACACATTCTCCCATGCATTTGCATTAAATACAAGCTTAAGGAATCCCTCGAAGATAACTGAAATTCTTTAGGGACTTCTAAGAAGAGTATTTGCAAGCTTAATTTATAAAGTAAATGCCGCAGAGAACTTACCCAAAAGGGGAAAGATCCAGCAGTGCACTAAATGTCTTCAGTAACTACTGAGTTTCTTAGAGCAAATTCCAAACATTTCCCAAAAAGGGAAAATACCTGTAAATATATCAAAAATCCAACGAAATTGTAAAGCCTACGAAGGGTGCCAACCCATATAAGCTGCTCTTTTAGTAAAACTAAGACTAGAAGATCGTGTAATTAATTACATCAACATCCCCAAGTGTAGAGACATTCATTCACAATCATTTTCCATCCGAAAAGAACTCTCCCAGCCCCAATCCCGAGGTTTGTTCCCGTTGATTGCACTCCGATGACGCGGGAAAAGAAAGGGAAAAGAGGAAAACAAAAGCTGAAAGCGGTTTCCGACCTGAAAACTGCCTCGGAATTCGACTTTAAATTCGATCATGACACAGCGGGCAGCGGCAGACCGACGGCTGGCAATGGGGAATTAATTAAAAGCAATTAAAAGGCATTTGTCACACCGCCACAAGCACACACCTGCTGGGCCAGCCCGAGAAAGCCGGCTTCCAGCCCAACTCCCGGCCTATCTTATCCGACAGATGCATCTGATTAATGAGTCCCCGATGCCGCAGAAGTGCGTGGCGAGCGCCGTAATTAAGCGCCGCAAGAAGCGAGTAAAAGTTGAGCCGCCATTAAATTTCACTTTTGCTTTTGGCCGCACTCCAGCTCGGGCCTCGCTTTTGGCCAGAGCCGAGTCGCAGCCAGCCGAGACAATGGCCAGAACGAAGGCCTCTTGACAAATTCGCCGGGCCAGAACTTCGCTGTTCGCTGTTTGCTGTTTGCCTTTGTCTGGCCTGGTCTCTGCTTTTGGCCACAGAACCGTGTCAGGGCCCGCAGCCAATTAGCCGGGCCTTGGGCCCAGCCTGGGAACTCTGGCCACCACGACCGCTGCATCTCGCTGCGGACTCCCAAATGATCACCCGCGACCCCCGTTTTGCTGCACTGAAAGATCCCCCAGCCTCGAATAGTCAAAACCAATCCCTAATCTGTGTTCATCTCTATTTCAGTCCTGAATGTGGCCGCCGGCAAGGCCCCCATGCAAATCTCGACGGAGGGCGCCGGAGCCCCGCAGAAGGCCATCGACGGCTCCACCTCCGCCTTCTTCACCCCGGAGACCTGCTCCCTGACCAAGGCGGAGCGCTCGCCCTGGTGGTACGTCAATCTCCTGGAGCCCTACATGGTGCAGCTGGTGCGCCTGGACTTCGGCAAGTCCTGCTGTGGTGAGTAGTGCTAGAACCTGTAGAAACTATTGAAACAGCGAGGGAAAGGCTCAGAGTGCTGCCATAACTTTCGATGCCTAATTCCCCCTTGAAAGCTAGAGTCGCCGCAATTGCCTAATCCCAGAAACAACTCCTAGCCGAAACCGTAATTATTCTGTGGCCAGAAATCTCTGCCAGCTTGCGGCCCAGAGTCTCAAGTGGCGCTTAGTGAAAGACGGCGGCAAATTGATTAAAATTGCGAAACTCTTCGCTTTTGTGGAACCGCAGGCCGCCAGGCCCAACCCTAAACCTGTCGCGCTCACATGCTGGATATCGGAGGCCGGATTATGGACCTGCTTGGACCGCATTCTGCGGGAGGAAACTCTCTCGTTCGGTGGACAGGTCAATGCCCCGTTTTCCCAGGCTGCCCGGCCAGGCGGTTTTCAATTTTCCAAATGTTTGTCTGGCGAAATGGCAGTGCTGCACGAGTCAGAAAAAAGGGTTGCCGAAATGCAGAGTAAACAACTGCCAGCCAGTTTTCCCTAATGCTTTCACTTGCCAGCAACCTGAAGTCCCCCAGCTCCGACTCCGGCTCCGACTCCATCGCCATCTCCTCCTCGTTCGAGGCGGCTTGTTATGTGATTTTCGTGCGGCTTTTGCGACGACAGCCAAGACAAAGACGAAGACGGAGACGAAGACTTCGACTTCGACTTCGACTTGGACTTGGACTTCCACTTCGACTGAAGACCAAAATAAAAATACCTATAAAAACCCCAGACCTAGTGAGTCAGTCAGTGCGGGCCGAAATTTATGATTACTTTCACTTGGCTGAGGCTGAAGCTGCTGCTGGAGCTGCTGCTGGAGCTGAGGCTGAGGCTGAGGCTGAGGCTGAACCCGCCTGACCCGCTGACAGACAAAGCCATAACCATAATAATGACAACGGCAGTGGGAATGCCAATAGAAATGGCCGCAGCGCAGGCTGCACTCCTCCACCGCCAGAAACCGAGGCAGGTGAGCAGGGAAAACCAGTAGGAAAAGTCGGGGACAGAGCGCTTAGGGTTCGGGCAAGACTAGTATCGTTTTTAGATTATAAAACCCCCCAGAAGGGGCATAGAAAATCCCCCAGATACTTTCTATTACAACTCAACCCTCTCAACCCACTCAACCCTCTCGTTCGCAGGCAACAAGCCGGCCACCATTGTGGTTCGCGTGGGCAACAACCGTCCCGACCTGGGCACCAACCCCATCTGCAATCGCTTCACCGGACTGCTGGAGGCCGGCCAGCCGCTGTTCCTGCCCTGCAACCCACCCATGCCCGGCGCCTTCGTGTCCGTCCACCTGGAGAACAGCACCCCGAATCCGCTGTCCATCTGCGAGGCCTTCGTCTACACGGACCAGGCGCTGCCCATCGAGCGCTGCCCCACCTTCCGGGACCAGCCGCCGGGCGCGCTGGCCTCCTACAACGGCAAGTGCTACATCTTCTACAACCGGCAGCCGCTGAACTTCCTGGACGCGCTCTCCTTCTGCCGCTCGCGGGGCGGCACGCTGATCAGCGAGAGCAACCCGGCGCTGCAGGGCTTCATCAGCTGGGAGCTGTGGCGGCGCCACCGCAGCGACGTCAGCTCCCAGTACTGGATGGGGGCGGTGCGGGACGGCAGCGACCGCAGCAGCTGGAAGTGGGTCAACGGGGACGAGCTGACGGTGTCCTTCTGGAGCCACCCCGGCGGCGACGAGGACTGCGCGCGCTTCGACGGCTCCAAGGGCTGGCTGTGGAGCGACACCAACTGCAACACGCTGCTGAACTTCATCTGCCAGCACCAGCCGAAGACCTGCGGCCGCCCGGAGCAGCCGCCCAACTCCACGATGGTGGCCCTCAACGGGTTCGAGGTGGGCGCCCAGATCAAGTACAGCTGCGACGCCAACCACCTGCTGGTGGGTCCCGCCACGCGCACCTGCCTGGAGACGGGCTTCTACAACGAGTTTCCGCCGGTCTGCAAGTGTGAGTCAGCCTGCACATTAACTCCTATTATGTACCAACTGATTCAATGTTTCCCCTCCGGCAGACATCGAGTGCGGCCTGCCCGCCAGCATTGCCCACGGCTCGTACGCCCTGCTGAACAGCACCGTGGGCTACCTCAGCCTCGTGAAGTACTCCTGCGAGGAGGGCTACGAGATGATAGGCCGCGCCCTGCTCACCTGTGACTTTGACGAGCGCTGGAACGGACCGCCGCCGCGCTGCGAGAGTGAGTTGAGGCCAGGACTTGGCCCTGTTGCACCTTGAATGACCCCTGTGGAGTATTTTGAATGTGTTCGGAAGCCGGCAGGCCAGTGAGAGGTCCTTTCCGACCCGATACTCTGATCGGAACTAGCACGCAGGGTTTTCTAAATTGAAGTGAATGAGTAACGAGCGGTTTCAAAGTATCCTTCCTGCTCCACCGATCACTTCGGCCTGCCAAATTGCGCTTCCCTTGCACAGCTCCCCCCACAAGCAACCGCTATCCCTGATTTACTATCTCTTACCTTCGCTCTCCACTCTCCCCCAGTTGTGGAGTGCGACACCCTGCCGGGCAACTACTACAACACCGTCATCCACGCGCCGAACGGCACCTACTACGGCTCCAAGGCGGAGGTCAGCTGCCCGCCCGGCTACCGCATGGAGGGACCCCGAGTGCTCAGCTGCCTGGCCAGCGGCCAGTGGAGCAGCGCCCTGCCGCGCTGCATCAAGCTGGAGCCCTCGACCCAGGCCACGGCGGCGCCCACGCTGCCCTCGTCGGTGGCCACGCCGCCGCCCTTCCGGCCCAAGGTCGTGGTGCCCAGCTCCAGCCCCAGCTCCACCACCAGCCGCACCCCCTACCGACCCGCCGTGTCCACCGCCAGCAGCCCCAGCACCGTGGGCACCTACCCGAGCCTGCGGCCCACGCAGGTGGAGATCAACGGAGAGTGTGAGTAGACCGGGAGCCTCCTGGGCCCAGAGAACCCGCATTGACAACTGCCCCCTTGTCCCCCCTGCAGCCGAGTCCGAGGAGGACACCATCAATGTGCCCGTGCCCGGCACCGTGCGCGAGGAGTTCCCGCCGCGCCGCACCGTCCGGCCCGTGATCATTCCGAAGAAGCCGAGCAGCAGCACCCCGGCGGCGGCAGTGCCCCCGACCACGCAGGTGCACGTGCCCCAGCCGCCGCAGGTGCCCTCCACCTATGCCCCGTCGCCGCCGCGCACCCGGCCCAGCGGCGCTCCGGTGGAGACGACCACCCGGAACACGCAGCAGATCATTGCCAACTCGCATCCGCAGGACAACGAGATCCCCGACAGCGTCAACATCCAGCAGAACCAGTCGCCCAACGTCAACGTGCCGTTCGCCGTCGACAATCCCGACCGCAAGGAGACCAAGGAGGCCAAGCTCAACCTGGGCGCCATTGTGGCCCTGGGTGCCTTCGGTGGCTTCGTCTTCCTGGCCGCCGTCATCACCACGATCGTGATCCTGGTGCGAAGGTGAGTCTGGGTCTGAGCCGTGTCTATCCAGGATCCAGGGGATCTGTGGTCAGTCGAGGTCGATTTTGCTGTCCATCTGCAAGCGTCGCAGTCGATCCTAAAAGCGGGTAACGCATTTAATCGATACTTTCGATATATTGATCTGATTTGCAGAAGTTTTTGAACAACTAAAGTGTATGGTTAAAATGCTTCACTGATTTCTATAAATTCTAGCTTCAGTTTGGAAGGTTTAGGCAAATTTGTTTAACGTTTTAATTTGACAATTGAAATAGTCCGATAACAATCGGTTAAATGTTGATTATTGATCGATAATAGTCAATAATCAATCGTTTAATCTGCCTGAGAACTGGACCGCGGACCGCGATTGATGCGTTTTTGTCTGTGTGTGGAGCAAAGTCGATCGTTGTCGGGTTGTCACCACCTGCCCACCACCACCACCCCCTCGTTCTCTCTTGGAACCGCCCCGCCCCGGTCCCTGTCCCGCTCCCCCTCTAACTCCCTGTCTTCACCACACACACACACCGAACCCCGTCTCTGTCTCAGGGCTCTCTCTCCATCTCTCTTGCTGCTCTCGCTCTCGCCTCCCTCTCTCTCATATTCACTCGTTCTTAGCTCGCTCAAAGAGAGTCTCTCACGCACTCGCACACGCACCTACCTGAACATCGAACGCTTTCTCTTTTTCTCTCGTTGTACAACTCTCTTTTTTCGTTTTTGCTTCTCCCACTCTCTGTACTTTTTGGCAAAACCAAAACCGTCAGCACCCCGAACAGCCAACGGCGGCACCTAGCCAAACACTTAACCGCTTACCAACATCATCATGCTCATCATCACCACCACCAGCAGCTCCACCAGCACCAGCACCAGTACCAGTACCAGGTGCAGCACCACCAGCAGCAGCAGCAGCAGCAGAAGCACCACCTCCAGCCGAGGCGCCACCAGCACGGCCAGGCGAAGGGATCCCAGGGCATCGGGCTCGGGCTCGGCCTCGGCCTCGGCCTCAGCCTCGGGAAGAGAACTGGCGGTATTCCGCGTCCCAGCCGACTGCCCAGCTATGCCACGGCGACGGCCACCAGCGCCACCAGCTACGCGTCCACGGCCCAACTGACCAGCACCAAGGGCTGCGGTTACGGCAGCTACGGTAGCATCACCTCCAGGCGCAATCCGGACGCGGACCGGGAGCGGGAGCGGGACCGGGATCCCACCTCCCTGTGGTACAGTGTGCTGGCGCTGCCCTTCGACGACCAGAAGCTGGGCAGGCGGGAGTTCAGCAGCTACGGACGGGGCTACCGGACCCGGGCCGGGCTCTTCAGCAGCTCGACGACCACGACGCACATGTAGCCCACGGACGGCATGGGCGGGAGCAGGGGATAACCACCAAAGAGGAATGCGGAGAGCAGAGCCAAACACAACCTGGAGACTACCTGGCCAAGAAACCACAACGAGTGCCAAAGAGATGCATCAACGAACCCAAAAAAACGAAAAAACGAGTTATGAAAAGTGAGGAAAGATATGGAAATCGAAGACAAGTCCTGAAAAAGCAAGACAATCTAGGAAAATTTAGGATAACACCAAGAAAATCAAGGGAAAGCGGAAGAACCTACAAGAAAAGCGAGAAATACACAGAGAGCTGAGCAAGTCAATCAATCAGTCAGTCAGTCAATCAAAGCGGCCATAAATATGCACAAAATGTAAGCAGCCCAAGAACACAACCAAGAACAACACCACACCAAACAATCAACCAGTCAGTCGGTCAATCAGACCAAACAATCAACACTGAAACACTGAAACAAAGCAAAAAACAAAGCGAAAGCTGCTGCCAATGCTGTGGGCTGTGAGGCGATTCCTACTCCTGGCTGTTGCACCTTCAACCCATCAAGCCATCAAGCCATCAGCTCATCCGCTCAATCACACGCCCATCAATCATGCCATCTTACACACTCTCTGTGGGGACTCTCTCTCGCCCTCTCGCTCTCTCTCACACTGCACGCCTGGTTCGCTCGCCCTCGCTCTGTTTCCGTCTCTGTCTTGGTCTCTGTAGCCTGCCTGCCTGTCTCTTTCCCACCTCTATATCTGTCTCTCTCTCTCTCTCTCTCTCTCTCTCTCTCGCTCATCCCACTCTGTGTGTGCGTAGTGCCTAACCCCATTGTTGCCTGAACCTTGTGACTAACCCCAAACACTCCCTCGTCCTGGCATTCAGAAGGATGCATAGCCCCGACCATGAAGAAGCGCGCTAATGGCTGACCCACTGGGTCCTTCTCCCTCTCTCCGCAGAAACCGAACCACTCAGCACTACCGCCATCGCGCCTCGCCCGACTGCAACACCGTGGCCAGCTTCGACAGCTCCACCTCCGGATCCCGCAACGGACTCAACAGGTGGGCAAGACTCTGAAGTCAACTTCGATGAAGTTCATTTAATTTAAGCAAATTTATTAATATTTATATCCCCTCTCAGGTACTACCGCCAGGCCTGGGAGAACCTGCACGAGTCCGCCTCGAAGAACAGCTCGCACAATGCCCTGCGCCGCAAGGAGACCCTCGACCCGCCGAGCATGACCCGTTCCCGCGACAACCTGCGCGACAACATGCAGCGTTCCCGCGAGAACCTGGACAGGTGGGTGTACACACCGAGGATACGTGATCAATTACCAACTCCAAACTCCAATTCCCCGAACAGGTGCGGCAGGGACAACTACGGCATGCGCGATGACTCCGAAATGGTGGTCTCCGACGTGTGCCTGAAGGGCGAGAAGAAGCGCCACCACCACCACCACCACAAGAGCAGCTCCCGCAACGGCGACTATCGCGATCAGTCCTCCGGCAGGCGCGAGCACCACCGACACAGTGGCGGCGGCGGCGGCGGCGGTGGAGGTGGCGGCGGCCACTATTGACCAACCATGGTCATCACCATCAATGTGGAGCGGCAGTAGCCAAAAGAAAGGCAAACAAAGCGGAAGAAGGAGGAGCAGTCGGAGGCAGGAGTCGGATTCGGAATACGAAATCTGAGAGCTGCAGCAGCGAGCGCAACAACGAAACGTTTTTTGTTTAATTTTAGCAAGTTTTTTTTCGCGCTTTAGTTATGTAAGAATGAGATCAGGCCAGGACCCGGACCAGGATCCACGGTGCGTAGTGAGGAGGAGACTTTTCTGTTCATAGCGAAAACATGGAGCAAGAGCAAGAGCAAGAGGTCCTTTAACTTGCAAGTCAACACTTAGCTATATTCAAGGGGCGAGTTCCGAGAGATGTCTGGAGACTGGCAAGCTGCAGCAGCTGCGACTTCCTTAAAGAGATTTCCCTAAAGATTTCAGAAATCTCTTGAAGATTCAAAGGATATTCCAGATTTCTAACAAATTAATAACTCCCTCAAAGCATCGTTTCCAGTCCCCAGAGTCTCGCGGAATCCCCCCGAAAGATCGTGCTTAACACTCGGCCCGAACTCGTAATTTATTCGCAAAGCTTTCGTAAGGTTCTTAGTTAAATTTCTCTATGAATTAGTTTTATGTGAGGAGAGCGTGAACAGGTCCACAAAGATAGGAAACGAGAAGGGCGAGGCGTAGTAATTAGTTGCACGGCACGGCACCAGCACACACGCGGCCACACCTCGAGCATCCCCAGTCCCTTCCAGCAGCGCCCACCTCTCACCTTCCCCGTCTTCACCCCAGCAAGCAGGATCACAGCTGCAGCCAAATTATGTGCAACTTGGTTTCGTTTGAGGTCTCAAGCCCAATCGACTTGCTCATAGTCGCAAATTAGTTACGTAAAACCCGACACACTAGATGCAATCGAACGAAGCCTTCCCCAGAAGCCTCCAGCCGAAGAGTCCAGCGTGAATCGAAGTCGAGCACCCATCCCATTCCCCCCCTGTTAGTAACCATTATTGCATCCCACTTTCATTATTATATTATATGTGTATCGCCCTGTATTTGTACTTCTAGAGCCCGTAAATGTAGATTTTGTTTTCGAGTGTGTATCGCCAGGGGCCGCCCGGCATGCAATATTATTTGAATTTCGTGCATTATTTCCGATGTAAATAATAATAATTTATTTCATAAATAAAACAATAAATATTTTTACTAAAGATTGAGTTTATTGCTTATTTTAATTAAGCGGCGGCAATATAGCCGCTGAGCAAGTAAGATGCCATTGTGCAGCAGACGGCGACACAAAACTATAAAAAACTGTTTTAAATGCTTGATGCCTGCCCATTTTTAATTGCATACTTTTGGGGTGTTTTGCCCCAGCGATTACTTTTATAACATACTTTTGGGGTTATCTAGCGTTTTCGCTTAATTTGAATTTTTGTATGGCATACTTTTGGGGCGCCCTAGACTTTTCGCTCGAATTTAACTTTTGTATAGCATATTTTTGGGGTGCGGCGCAGTTGTGCTGCATACTTTCGGGGGGTTCTTGAATTTGCCCCAAGTTTTTATAACAGTTTATAACAGTTTTCAGTTGCTTGCTGCTGCCTTCTGTTCGCCTGGTATCCCAAACCGAGAAACGGTCAAATTTGTACTGAAAATGGCAAATTCAAAGTTTGTGATTGCCAATAACAACAACAACAGCTCTTCTTCAATGGTTTTTTTTATCATAACTCGGCTCAAACTCAACCGATTTCAGTCCGGTTTGGTTCTTTCTTCTTGGTTTTTCCAGGCGAACCTTTCTGCATGTAAAACTCGATTTGTAATTTCTGGACAATTTTTAACAATTTTGCCAATGTAACCCCTTACATTTTTTTCAAAAAATGGGTCACATTTTTGGCTTAAAAATTGCTAA
>JAEIIO010018516.1:0-37034 GCA_018874655.1 Drosophila diplacantha | reverse complement strand
TAGAGTATATTCCTGAAATAATACCAGCATCCTGAGAGTTTCTCGGCACAAGCGCCTGCATTTCATTTGTGCAAATGATTCAATATTGAGGTTTTGACGCTGCGGTCAATAAAAAAACTGATGGAAAAACTCTAGAGAAAGAGGATTTGTAAAGGGGTTTCGGCTTCGGGGAACTGGCGCACTTTTGTTTATCTATGTATCTATGTATCTCAATATTTGCTGCAGCGGTGTGTGCAGAGGAGTGAAGGATCTGGGCACCGAAGGTGATCAAAGGATTGCCTGGCCTGGCTATAAAAGCAAACATGCGTAAATATGCAGCGACATCAAGTGGGATAATTGTGTTTGGTCATGGCGCAATCCTTTCTTTCTCTCCTCCGAGAGTGATAAACTCTTGAACCCGGCTTTGGCTTTTGCTTTGGCTTTGAGCATGTGCGGGACTCCTTTGTACGCGTGGCTTATGTGGAGATGCCGCATCCTGCGCCAACGGGTAATTACAGATCATGATTTATGGCCAGCTGACCCGGCCCCACCAAAAAGTAAAAAGTAAAAAGTAAGAACAACAACACACTCGCACAACAAACAAAACAAAAGGCCGGGGCCAAAAGCTAAGCCAAAGTTAAGCCACTGCTACAGCCATCGATCGATCAGTTCAGCTCTGTCCGCCCATTTTGGCCCCTTTGGGGCAACTGCATCTCTGCCGCAGATGCGTCTCCTCCGCTCGTTGCTGTTCTTATTTTTGTTTTCTTCATTTATGCAAATAAAAGGAGCAGAGCCATCCTGCAGCAGGAGAGATGTGTGTTTGACAAAAGTCGGGAATTGCAAGCGGCAACGCCACCGCAGAGATTGATGGAGCCACAGGCCCGCAGACTTCAAAACTAGTTGCCGCTCTCTACACAGGAAAAAAACAGGGGAGGGAAGAGTGTTTTATTTAAGTGAAATGTGTCCCCCTAAAATGGCAGTCTGTTAGTCCCATAAAAACTATTAGGTACACTCTATATTTATTTCTTAGTAAGGTTTGGAATAAGATTTCTCGTTGATTTTATTATAATTTATAAATCTCGCCTCGGTGTCGCAGTGCATCGAGAACGAACTAATTGTTTGGTGTTTATGGGCAAAATCCATATAATCCATCAGAAAACATCTCAGACGCTTCGCGCAACGTGTCGTGGAATTTCAATGCGAGATCGGTGTGCAAATTCCGTGTGCTGGGGACCCGGGCGAGAGGCAGGACGAGGAGGCACGTGTGCTGGTCAAAGATATTGGGTTGTCATCTTTGCTGTCGTTATCATGGTTGAGTCTGAATTTTTCGGGACCAGAAATATGCTCAAGTGGAAGGGCCGTGTCAATTAGGACAGGGAAAGCAGGGCGGGGTATTTTCTAGTGCGAACTGGAACACGCCCAGTAGCAGCCAGTGTTTGGGTGCATTGCACGCTCTAATGGGATTAAAGAGAACTATTTCTGGGATAATCGCAAACTCAAGAACTTAATTGGGAGGCGGACAACGTCGGTGGTCGAGAATCTGAATAAACAAGTTGCCTTCTAAGGGGAGTAACTGTTCCGAGGGAGGCCATACTTGAGCTCACTAAACGTCTCTTTAAATAACAAACTCTGGCCTGGAGTAATTATTAATCCATATTAAAAGGTATAAAATCTGGAATATGTCTTCTGAAATGTGATGTGTTCCCTTTAGAAAACCTGCAGGATGAAGGAATAACCCCGGATCGGGCGCATCATAAAAGTTATTGTGCTTACTTTAGCCGTAATCTCTCGGCCAGGATTTTCCCTGTCGAATAAGCCTGATTAAAGCGATGGGCCCGAAAGGGTTAACAATTATAGAGCTCCGATTTTCCCCGATTCCGCCAATTGTACGCTTATTAGGTATATTCCTTTTTGCATGTAGCCGCCTTTTCTTCTTCCACCCGGCAGGTGGAATCCCAGGCAGGGCAGGTCACCCCGAAGTCAGGGTCACGCGGGATCGCGGCCCATAAAGCACAAACGCCGGCTCTAGGAATTTCCAGCGGGCCTTAAAAGTGGTTTGAATGATCGAGAGGCAGGAGGATCGCGGATCATCATCATGGCAGGGACAGACGAGGGCGAGAGGCGCCTACCTAAGCCCGGTTTGAACTGAGCCTGGTCCCAGTGCGCGACAGAGTTATCACATTTGGTATGTAACTACATTTATCACAACTTAATATGACAACTCAAATAACTTTTGCCTGGCGGAGTCCGAGTGAGAGTCCGAGTCCGAGTCCGAGTCCGAGTCCGAGTCGAAGTCCGCGTGGGGATGTCTACTCTTTCCTCTTGGCTGGCCGGCTTGTCACATTTGACTTCGCTAATTGGAACATATTTCTGCGGCCCCCTCGCTGGATGGATGTACGTGAGTACGTGATGTGCGAGGCTGCGATTTATGCTTCCTCTGGGAACAACCTCGCAGAAACCAGCCGAAAAATGAAGATATCAGGCTATGGGAGCTCTGCGTTCTGCAGAATAGCGTATGAACTTTTTATTATTATCTTTGGAGGGAAGGGCAGAGTCTGGTCGCTGGTGTGTTGTGTGTGGTGTGTGCTGTGTGGGCGAGGACCCCACCCGAGGGTCTGGCATCAATAATTCATAACGCTAATTAATAACGCCCCAGTTCAAATGCGTTGCGTGCCGAGATGAAAGGCCAAAAGCCGCCGCATCACATAACAGGATAATGAACCCCAAAAAAGGCTTTGCCATCGTGCGCCATCGTGCCTTATTGAAATTCAAATAAATCGGTAACGCTCAACGATCTGCCTGCCCTGCCGAACCGATCCTGTTTCGAATGCCCTTATCCGTCTAATATCCTCACTAGGGGTACTTCAGATGCACTCTGAAATGTTGATTTAAAGTTTGAACTTAACAGTAACTATAATTCTTGTAAGCTCAGCCAAGGGTTATGCTGGACCTGAGCCGGAATATGCTCAATAATTTCTGTTCTTTCTCCTTGCAATATTAGTTTGAATGCCTTACATTGATTTTAAACTGTGTCTTCAAAGTAAAATCTATACAGTTATGTCGAGTTTTCCATTTATAAAGCATTTTGTAGGGCACCTGATACTTCGTCTTGACCTTTCCCAAACACTTCTGTTGTATTATTTAGTTTGGCTCTTCTTGTTTGGTTGGCCCCAGCCTTGTTTTACCCCTTTACTGGCCTTTGTTGTTGTTTGCTTCGCGCCTTAGGTATAAAAATAAATGTTTCAAGTAACAACTTCTTAAAGAGCTGAATTATGAGCTAAGCTGCGCCTGGCAACTGGCTGAGCCATCAATCTGTGGGTCCTTGGCCAGCCTATAATTTGGTCAAATTTCTGGGCCCTGATTGATGCAGGCGCGGCTTGTGTTTTAAATTTTTGTATATGTATATTTTAATGTGGCCACATTGTTGCCGGAGTGCCAAGAAATCTATTAAAGAACACTCTGGGCTCACGCCCGAAAGCAGCTGGAAAAGGGATCGGGGTCCGGACCAAATGGCGATTTGTCAGATTCCCCACGGGGGAGCGAGTGCTGTATTTCTCCGGGTGCCATGGGGTAAAGGTGAAAGTTCTTCCGGCGCTGAGCGATAAGCCTTGCCGGGTGAATCCGGGAACCCATTTTCCGACCAGAGACAAACAGAAACAATTGCATTGAGTTGTCAAGTGTCAGCGTTGACATTGAAATAAAGGCCGTGCGCGGGCAGGGGGATATTCCCGTGGTCCCGATCCCTTTTCACTTCCTTGGAGCAGCATCCAGATTTCCCAAGGACAATGCCAGATCCTTTGTTCGCCGTGCCCTTTAATGTGTCAAAATATAGTCTGATCCAGGCGTCTTTCTTGTGTTCTTCGTTTGTTTTTTCAAATGCAAAGTGATTTATTGTCTCCCAGCCAAGGGTTCTATTTATTTATTCCAACGATCTGACACCTTAGGGCGTGGGAGCGGAGGATTTTCCTGCGGCAGCGGAGAAAGGCTTTCTCGCAAAAGTGGAAAGTGGTGCCAAGTGGTGCAGGTAACGCACTACATTATAAAGCCATCAATTTGTAGGGCAAAACACTCGAAACAAAGGCATGAAATGGGGGGAAAGTGTCAGGAGTGAAGGCTTGCAAGTCTTAGAGAATGTAAATTGTAAGCCATAATGAGCCTGGTCTGATCGGATTATGACCAAACAACAATACGCATTCTGTGAGCAATAACAAAAATAATATGAGTATACCTTGAAAGGATACCTTGAAAGCATTATAGCAAAGTCGTTCGTTTTCAATGCATATCTATTGCAGATAGGCACTTAATACTTTTTGTACAAGCAATAGCTGTGTTCTTAATTGGAAGTTATAATTTCCGTATAAGAAACAAATTATTCAACGTGTTTCAGTTAAGCTAAATCTGGCTTAGATGTATTGCGTTTGAAACTGTCAGTAGCTAACATTTTATTTATTCACTTACATTTACATACCTAATCTTTCACTGCATTCCTGTGCTGTTTTTTAACTATACTTTATCTCTCCTCTTGTGCAAATCTCTCCGCTTGTAGATAAGTTCGTATGGGTATTTATTCCTGGAAACTGCTCGGCCTTGACCGCCAGAGTTTCCGCTCTTTATTCTGCCAGCGTTAGAGGGACGAGTTCCCGTTTCCGTGGCGATTTTGGAAAGAGAGAAATTCAATTGAATTGGCATATCGTTCGGAGCTGTTTGCACTCTGTCAATTTGCGATAAGGCCGCTGCTCCCTCAACTTCTGAGAGTTCGTAGCACGTGTCGCTGTGGACATAAAATAATTATTTCTACATATGTAGGCGATTCTACCTAGCAGGGACTACCTGCTAAGCGGGGGTTTCTTACCCCAGAGAAAGGGTTAGCCAGAGCTGGTTATTTGGGATTAGTACCAGGACCTGCCGAGAGCCAGCGAGTGCGGAGCATAAAAATTATGCACAGCAATCTGCATTAGCGACCATATAAACAGAAACAGCCCGCACATCCTGCCGGCCTGATTGCCTGCCGTTGCCCGTCTTTCGCTGGTTTCTTTTTATATTATTACTCTCTGGCCATCATTACAATTGGGACCGGGATCGGGATCGCTGTAAAGTGCAATTAATGTGCAAGTGCTACCCGCATGTCTTCCTCGCAGAGTTTGGTTATTGCCCCCACAAAAATGAGCCCCTCGCTGGACTCTTGCAATTCTCGCGATTTCGCTTCTTTTTGATTTGGCCAACAACTAGTTATCCCTCACCCTCTCCCCGCTCTCAAAAAATGTAGTAATTCTTTTGTTTTGCATTTATTTTATTTTATAAATATATAATATTTGATACTGGTCTCGTGGTTCTTAGTCTAGGCAAAAAAATTCAACTTAAGCTAGGAAAAAAAATAGTTTGTGTTTGTGGTGTTTGTGATTTAGGCTGTGTTCTTATTTACAATTTGAGGCACTCGGTTCAGCTCAACGTTGACTAGAAGAGAACAGGATGTGTGGTGGGTGGGTGGATCTGCGATCTACTGCTCCTGCCACAGCGAGATGTAGTCGAGGATCTCCTCGTCGTCGGGCGTGCAGTCCTCCTCGTCCAGTTGAAAGTGTTCGTATGGCTCGAACTTGAGCTGCAGCTGCGAGTGGCCATGGCCGTGGGCCTCGCCTCCGTCCAGGTCAAGGTGGTCCAGGTGAGAGGAGAGCTGCTGGGGAGCCGCCTCGTAGGTTCCCGAGTCGAAGGACATGCTGGAGTTGAAGGAGGACGTGGGCGAGGTGGCTCCCGTGGCGGCGCTTGTCACGCCGACCGCCGCCAGGTTGCTGTTCAGAGAAATGGGAGTCAGTGGCTGGTGCGGGAACTGCTGGCGCTGCAGCTGCTGCTGTTGCTGGAGGGGATTCGTGGCCGGCGTCGTGGTCGCTGTGGGCGCGGTGCTGCCTCCGTTCTGGTAGTACATGTTGGAGGAGCTGCAGCTGCTGCTGCTGGAGCTGTGGCTGCTGGACTCGTCCAGGCAGAGCTGCAGCTGGGACATGGCACTGGCACTGGCGTTAGAGGGACCTCCATTGAGGTCGTCGACGAGGTCTTGCAGCCGCCGAATGTACTCCACGGCGATGCGCAGTGTGTCCACCTTGGAGATCTTCTTGTGAGGCCCTCGGCCGCCGCCCTTGGTCAGATCGGCGATGATGGACTGTGGGATGTGCTGCCTCAGCCGGGCGAAGCTGTTGTTCACCTGCTTGACCCGGTTTCGCTCCCGCGCATTGCGCCGCTGGACACTCTGCGACTGGTCCACGTTGTACGGCGCCGGCGAGGAGCCCGGCGAGCAGGAAGACGAGCCCTCGGTGGAGCCGGAGCTTGACCGGGCCAGGACCCCGGCCATTCCACGCGGCGTGTACTTTCGCGTCTTGATGGGCATCGCTGAGGCAGTGCCCGGGCTGGAGTTGGAGGGACTCGGAGCCGGCATTATGTGCTGGTAGCGGAAGATCTTCGTGGCCGAGTTGATGGTCGTGGGGAAGAGATCGCTCGGGATCAGCACACTCGATGACATGATGCGTGGTGTTTTCGTTATATTTCTGTTGTTATTTCACACACTCGACTGGCTCAGAGTTTTACGGCTGCTCAACAAAAAAATAAAGGCAGGAGGAGAAGGCTTGAACTTGATCGTTTGACACCTTGCACAAGAATGAGTCCCTTCGTCCTAAACCCTCACGTTATGTACCCTTCAAAGCGCAGCCCAGGCAGAGAAAAGCCAGAGAGGCCGAGAGAAGGCGAGCGAGAGAGAGAGAGATCAGCCTACCTGTGCAGGTAGTGAGCCGAGCCGAGCGAGCCACAGGTACCTCCGAAAGAGAGTCTCCGTCTCCTCTCTCCGAGTGCCAGGCCTACCTGGGCTCAAAACTGTTCCCACTCCCGCTCGAGCCACTCGGACTGGCGATAAAACTCAACTCGAAAAAGTGCTCAAGGCCCGAGGGGGACTGCACTTCCCTCTGATTGAGAAGAGGCCCTGCGACGGGCTGCGGCATGCCAGCAATTTGATTTCCGTGTTAATTAACTTAGCAAAAGTCGCGATCGCGACTGCGACTGTGAATTTCATGTGCAGCTCACGCACGCCCCTATTCATTAGCGCCGCCAGGGGATCTGGAACTCCAGGCCAGGCCAGGAGTGGAGCTCCACAGTCCCAGAACCGCCAGCACCGCCAACACCGCCAGTGCCAGCCATCCAGAGATCCTCCTTATTAGCCATGCAGAGTCAGGTCTCGGAAGGTGTTCGAAAAATTTCACATATTCGTCTAATTAAATGATCAAAAGGATCACGGGTTTTTCACCCAAAACACGCGACTTGGCGGCGAGTTGGAAATGTGACAAATAATACAGTAGAGACTCCATACAGGACTTGTTTTTATTTGAGCTTTCAGGTTTTGGAGAGTAGTCTGGATTTCTTGTTCTTTGAAATCCTGTGGAAAGTTCCAAAAACTATCGAGTTCTTCGTGTCTTGGGGATTATTCAGAGTCGGCAACACTGTACCCTGGCCATCGACGGAGAATTGCAACTTCCGCTTGCTCTTTTCGAGAAAATAAAAACAACATATAGCCTAGCTACCTCTCTTTTGCCAGAGGGAGACACAACGAAATGGTGGCCAGGTGTAAGTTGGATTTTTATTGTTTTTCCCCGATGCTGTCGCCGTCGCCGTCGCAGCGAGCAACTCGTTCCCTTTGTTTCGCCTACCAGCCAGCATTTTCCCTTTGCCAAAATCATCATCATGCCAAAAATGTGCTGAAATTTCAAATTCTAGAATCAGAATCAAAAACCGAAACCAAAGCCTGAAAACCGAAACCGAACAAACCAGCAAAAACCTTTTCAACCATGACCAGAAGGACGGCGCTTCTCTGTGTACTTTATCCTTTGACAATTTCCATTACCTCTTTTGCATGCTGCATTCCGGACTCTCCACTTTTCCCTTTCTCCTTTCATTTTCTTTTCTATTTTCTATTTTTTGCATTGTAATGCCCGCTGATCGGGGATCGGGACTTTGGATTGAATTCCATTATTTTGGCATCATTAACACGTTCATTGTCCCCAGTGTGTGCATCGCCGTCCATCCGCTCGTTTCTATTAAAATTTTCGCATTTCCCCGCATGCACTGCATGCCACTGCATTGTTGCAGTTTCGATGATAAATGCTGTGCGAAAGTCCTGCCGGAATGCTGGTGAAATGCCCAGAATAGGGTTGAAGTCCATCCCCATTGTCCACTGGATGATCCATTGTGTGGCCAGGACCGCTGGCTGCAGTGGAGTGCGTTTTGCGCAATGATTGATAGATGGAGATGGTTCTTTGGAGGGTGTAAGTACAGATACTTATGCGGATGCTGATAGTTCTTCCATCCTGTCAGAAGTCAACAATGCCGGCAAAAGCCAAAGGACTCGCATGCAGATCTTACCTCGTGCCGGCAGCGATCTTATCCTTATCGGGAGATCCTGCCTGATCCCGGCTGCACATGAGCATGTGTAATCTCCGGTGAAGCCTAAAGATCACCGGGAAATCACTAAGTCTGGGTCACTCGGCAGTAAAAAGACGGTCTGGAGGTATTATGGGCTCTATCTCGGTTTTGATTGGAACTTTGATCTCAGGATTATTGATCTAGTAAGAGTACTTAAAGTTTGCTTGGTAAAGTTAGTAACTCAGATCTCTAGAGTGCTCCAAAGGGTTTCAATTGGTAAATAATCTCAGATTAGTTTATTTAGTTTAGGTTCGTAACCTGCACCTTTTCGTTAGCTTAAGCTCAGTGATCGGTTTTTCATTATTTCATTTCCCCAAAGATGGTCTAAAATGCATTATATTTTAGCCCGTATTCATACAGGGAAACAAACCACGAAAACCTGTAACTGTGCTGTGTTGTCCCGACAACCAGAAAACAACTTTTGGCTGTTGCTCTCGACGCCCTGCCCTGTCCTGTCCTGCAATTTATTTGTTTATATCCTTTTTGTTTTGTTTTTTTTTGCCGCAACGCTTGGAAGATTTAAATGCGTAATTACTTCGATATGAGGCATAGTTCCGGGCCGCGAGAACAGGATACGTGTGTGTTAATTGCGTGCAAGCGAGATGGGGCGCACACAGGATACATGTGAGCAGGATATATGTACATACTAAATATATAGCCCGATCGCAGGAGCGACGCGTGCGTTTTTCCAACGAAAACTTGAAATGCAAAATGAATTCTGAATGTTAATTGAAACGAGTTCCCGTTGCCAGGACCTGCTGCGGAGACAGTGAGCGGTGTACATGGCTTACATAGACTGCCGTGCTCCGTGATTACACTCTAAAAATTCCCATTTTGACGCTTATTTTGGTTTTTATTTGACGCTTCAGGGCTGGGGGCAAAGGTATTATCTGTTTACGCTTTAGTGAAACTCTAGACGCCACTTCTCTTGGCGAGTGCATTTCAGCCAGCGAAGCGTAGTTGCTGCTCTCTCCCCATTTGGGCTCGCTCATTTTCGTAGTTAATATTTTAATTAAATGCAGGATCTCGGGAGCAGGAGCAGGACTCGGACTCGCTTCCCTCACAGTCCCCGTCGATCGGCGGCCGAGGCGACGCGTCGCGTGGCAGGTGTATTTAAGCAACCGAATTGGGACCGTGAGGGAGATCCAGGGGATGGGGCACGGCTCGGCACGGGCTTAGACGGAGAGCCATTGCACACTACCTTACGGCCTTAATGCCCGATTCCACCTTTTTCCCGACCCCTGCTATGGCTTCGGCTGCAGCTGAAAAATAAACGAGCGCGCGCGCACACACAAAAATAAAATGGAAATGCTAGGGGTTGTTTCCTCAGTTGTTGCCCCCGAGATGTAGTCTTCTCCATCCGTCTCCAGGAAATCCAGAAAATAGGGGAGCCAAAGTCAAAGTCACGACGCGATACACAAAGAGAGAGCGACGTGGATACACAGATCCTAAGCTAAGATACACGCTCCGAGCGGCGCATTGAACTTTGCACGGACCAAAAGTTCAGCTCGTCATGCCGAATCAAACGAAAAACAAAATACATAAAATAAAAAACCTGGGGATCATCGAGGGGGATTTTGATTTTACTTATGTTTTTTCTTTGTTGAGCTCTTTCGGAAAGTTTTGGAGTTAGTTCGACTTGCGCAGGGCATTTGTCTAATAGGAAAAGACAATAAACTCGATGGGCTTTTATATGTAAATATAAATATATATTATCTAATTTCGCACTATGATCAAGTAAAAAAGCGCTAAAAACATGAACAAACTTAATCTACAATACATAACACGTCTAGTATTCTTATGAGCGAGACTTAACTTATAATTGCTAGAGCATTCCGAGTTCGGCTACAGGTTTCTTTTGTTTATTTTGCCCTTGTCGGTGGCCCCTGCTTTATGGTAGAGTCGCGGGCCAAGTTAAGAGTCTCGAGAGATCGCAGAGACGCGGGGCCGGGCCAGACCCAGCTGATAACTATCATTACCCGCAGTGGAGTGTGTTTTGTGTCCGTATAGATTCCAATACATTTGCCGCCGCCTCGTTTCAGTCTCGTCTTTCTGCGGTCTCGCAGCCAATGGATGGACGGTGATCGCCAGTGATGGCCACAGTCTGCTATTTGTATTTTGCTAACCAAATGGTAGCTAACACTATGTTATATATATTCCGATTCACAAATAAAAAGAATTCATAATCTAAAAATGAACTGAAATTTCACAAAAATGCATCAACATTTTTAAATTTGAATACTCTGTATGCTGACTTATAGATACTGAAAAGAACGGTTTTCCGAGCTGAAATGAAGCCGTTTTTGGCTTAACTATGACTTTTTTAAGCTTGGATTGTTTTGTAAAAGTTGTCATATGAAAATATCGATCAAAATCCATCCAAACTCAGCGCAAATTTCAATCTTATAACTACAATCTCTGTGGTACTATTAATACACAACATAGGACCTTCTAGTCCCTCCAAAAAGGACGAAGCGGCAGCACTGGCAATGGCTGAGCAAGCGCAGTAGCACGCACCATTAGATGCGGTCAACAGGGAAACATCTGCTCTCACGTGTATTCCCTCTTCGGGGTCAGCGGCAAATAAAGGAGGATAGAGATAGAGAGGCGAGGATCGGATCGAGTGGCGTGCGCCATTTTCGGGATGAAAAGTGTTCCAGGCTCGGCCTGCCCCTAGAATTCCAGATTCCAGACCCCAGAAGATGCCATGCAAATGAAGCCATTTGGCCAGGCATATTTATGGCTTACACAGTTGGGCCTCATTAAATTTTAATCAATTTTTCGTGCTTCCCTTCCACGGATGGGACCGTAAATCGCAGTTTAGTTCGGGATTAGTGCATATAACGTTTAATTTAAAAACGCATAAAATTTTGTAACAATGTCGCTGCTAGTCGCGATGATCCACATCTACATCGACGTCCATTCCGTTTCCAATCCGAAACGATTCGGATCCCAGACGATCTTTGGCTCGCTAAAGTTTTTGCGCCTTTTATTGAACTTGGCGGCGGTGGCGGCTTCGAACTCGTTTGTCAGTCTCTTTAATACACTGCCCTAGTGAGGGTTCATTGGGTTTCCCCACAAACTTACCCGCAGATTAATGTCTGTATATTAAATTTTGGGAAGCATGCCACATTTATTTCAATGTGGCTAAACCCATCGAATAATTAATCCAAATGAACACTTTTTAAAGAATCGCTCATGTTCTTGGTGATTATAAGTTTAAGGCAATAATAAAATCTTAAAAGTCACAGGAAGGGCATTTGCTCATATGGTTAGTATCCTCTTTTGAGAAACCGTTTTTGTTGGTGTTGCGTTTCATTTATTTTGTATTTTCTGAGTGCTCTGTAGAGCGGCTGCCGTTTATTGATTTTTAATGAAGCGAATGGGAATCATTGGGAAAGGGGATAGGGGGTCGGAGGACGAGGGCGAGGGCGATGGTATTGCAGCAAGTACCTAGCCTAGTCTAGCCAATAGATTTGCCAACAAATCATCAATCAGCAATGCAGCGCAGCGAGCAGTCACCCAGCGAGCCTCTAATTTGTGCTAATCCCCGGCCGAGGTCCGTCTCCAGAGGTGTGAACAGCCACACGGGACAGATACACAGGCAGATTCACAGCTACAGGCACAGGTGAGAAGAGAAAAGGAAATAAAAATCAAGGACTGGGTCTTCTCAATGGCCGACTCGCTGGACACTTGGGCAGCCTATTAGTGGCAATTTTAAGCTGATTTACGCAGCAGCATGTTCCAATTAAAGTTCTCGCCTGAGCCTCTTAAAAACTCATTAATCACCCGCCTAACTACGGCCACGACCAGGTCCCCAGATCGATTTCCAAATATTGCAAAAACCAAGCACAGACGGACGACGGAAAAGGTGCGAACCAATTTGCACCTCAGACGTGGCAAAAAAGCAACAAAAACAAAAGTAAAATAAAGGCAGAACCGGGCCAAACCCTGCTTAATTTCTATGAATTTCACGCCTACTAAAAGGGATCTCATCCTGGACTCTTCAGAGGACTCGCACCAGCAAGCTGCATTTGCCGGCGCCAAGTTAATGGATCATCCGTCAGCGACTCTGCGGCTCAGCGACCTGACCTTGGACTCTTGACTCGGTCGAGGGCTCCTGGCCCTTCCTTTCTATTATGTGAAGCCAGGACTCTGTACTAGAAACCACTCTCCGACCGGCAGCGCTTTTACGAGCCACCACCGCCACCGGTAACCCAATATTCCTCGGCCCAATTAAACCATTAAAATCTAGACATGCACCAATTTAGGTGCCTTCAAATTATTCAACGACCACACATTATAAATTTTAAAGCGTGCAGACCTATAAAAAAGGGGCAGCCCCGGGCTGGGGCAGGAGGATCTCGAAGCGAAAGCGAACGGACTTTTGTCACAAGATGTCAAAGTCTCGGGTGATTTACTCCGGTGTCCCGAAAGTGCCAGCAAAAACTTGAGCCACTGTCTGGGCGAGTCCACTGTGCACTGAGCGGAATATGGACTTCGAACTGAAGTTCTATAAAATATTCGGTTCCTATATTCGCTATTTATAGAGGTTTCAATAGTAACTTCACTGTAAAGTTGCCGTTGGAAGAGCACAAAAGGGGTTCGTCAGCTGGGAACACTCAGCGAGAGTCAAATGAGAAGGCATACAAAGGAAGCTAACAAAAATAAAGGTCAAATTGTCTAGAAGAAAAAGATGTCAATAGGAATGCTTAATAGAAGGGGAATAATTATACAGAAAATGCTATAAGGGAGAAACGTTTGTCGTTACTTTCCAGGAAATCCGATATCAAAGTGAGCATCTGCAACAATATCAGCTTAATACTCCTTAGAAATACTGCTTAGAAAGATACTAATATTTCAGGCTCTGCATTTCTGTGTAATTTTCGCAGTGTAGCGTCGAATTCGAGAACACATCGATGGGTGTCTGGTCCGTTTGATTGCCGGGAAATTAAAACGTTACGCTCGTTGACGCAATGCCCAAAACGAAGTTGACATGGCGATGGCTTTAATGTGATACCCCCTACCAGGATCACCCGATGCCTGGGATCCCTGGATCCCTGGATCCCTCGATCCCTGGTTCTTTCTGGGGCCATCAATCACCTGAAATCACCCACAGGGAGATGCGTTGCAGAGAGAAGAGAGCTCGCGCCGGGTAGGCGACTGGACAGCATTTCTTGCAATTTTCACTAATAAAATTGCATAAAATATATGCAAGAGCATTACTCAGCCGCGTCGTCTTTGGAACTCTCGCCTGCGGCCCCCAGAGCACGGAGCTGGCCCAGACTTTCAACACCTTCGCACTGTTTATGGCAACGTGGCCCGGGCACCCTTGGTCCTGTCTCGGAATTGTTTCTGATTAGGGATATGCTCTGAGCCCACTCTCCTCCTCCGGGGACTCCAGAGCAAGTTGCAACTCTCCAGTTGCGTGTGCGGATCGGTTCGCAGTCTGGTGATATATCTGCCATTGCGGTTCTTGCATATATAATTAAGGAGCTGTGTCTCGATTTCGGGTTTGAGGTCAGTGGGGAATTTGGGGAATTAAATCAAAGGTCTCTTTTTTCCCCCGGCTTCCAGTCGCTTTAATTGGCTTCAGCATATAAAGAATTTCTTTGTCATGACAAATGAAGGCAAGGGATTTTTCTTATTTTTAATTTTCTGTGAATTAAAAGAACAAAGCATAGCTGAATAGTTCTAAATAATTCACTTAATAAGAGGTAATTTAAACTAATATTCGCACTGTAAAGAGTCCTCTTAGATTCACCATTGGGCGCCCAGGGAGTCTCTGGGGATTCGCTTTCCTGCGCTTGCTGCTGACCAGATTGTCATCATCAGCACACTGCGAAGTGGAACCTCACCTCGTTTCTGGGGACAAGGGGCAGGAGCTGGAGACGGGGCGGACTGCGAACGGATCGCCTAATGCAATAACAAATATTTATACTTTTTGCGATAAATGTTTGCGTTGGTTAATAAAGCGATTTGTTATTTGTGTATTCGTGGCCATAATTTATATACCTAAATTGGATTAAGTCGTCGGGTCACGCATGGCTCTCTCCTGCGGAGGCGTTGGTGTTGAGTGGCTGCTGCAGCTCCAGCTCCAGCTCCGGCTGTAGCTCTGGGATCCGATTTCATCTACATATCGGTAGCGCCGCGGGCATCTACCGCACTCGGTGTGAAGGTGTGAAAAACGTTGAACAACTTTTCCTTTATTACTTATTTGTTTGTGGCTCCCCAAGGGAACGCTCGAGCGGAGCTTAATGGTTTCTGTGCCTGTACATGGCAAATTACTTAACCGGCAACCTAATGACAACACCTACAAAACAGATATCCTTGCCCCTCTCGGCCAGCCCGTGTTCCTCCGACTAGGTAGCAAAACACCAGGGTCTCCATCTCTCCATTCGTTTCTGTGTCTGTTTCTCCGGCCCGGGACGAGGCGATCATTTACAGGGCACGATCATTTATTTAAAAATTATTGCCACATCGATCACCGGCAGAGACACACGATCGGAGGAGCGAACTGCTGACTGGAAACCGGAGAAGGCACTGTGCGAAATGGCCTCGATTTGTTAGCATAACTTGTTGAATAAAGAATACAAATTGATAAAGTTTAGGGGTACACTCAAAGTAGCTTGGGTATATATTAGCCTCAGAGTAATCCTTCTGAAAAGGTGGTACCAAAGAGAGTGTGTTAGAAACCTATTGGGTCTTAAGTAAACTCTGAGAAGTTGGTGTGTCCTTACGGTCTTGTGATGCGAAGACATAAAGTTACTGAAGCAGTACGGAAAATTATGCTTTTCACCATGTCAACCGTTCAACCTAGTGATTCCCCCAGTGTATTCAGACAATGTTCCCTGTGCCATTTCATTATTATAGGGCACGCTCGACCGTCGATCGGCGATCGTCTGCCGGGGTTTTCTCTCCTGCTTAGGTTAGGTTCGTTCCCGGTCCTCCTGCTCCTCCTCATTCTTTCTTTTTTGCACATTTTGATGAGGCTGCACCATTCGACCGGATATGCTGCACACGCAGCGGAGTGATCTACATTTATTTATGGATCCTGGCACTCGCAGGAGCTGCAGCTCCAGCCCGGCGAGAGCGACAGAGAGCCATTGCGGAAGAGCGACCAAAATCAATTGTGAGTTTTGATTTTGATGAATTGATTTCAGATTGCGTGGACTTCGATAAGGCTTCCCCAGATCCTGCCGTTCCCTTGTCTCACATGAGGGCTGTCATTAGGCGACCTCGGTCGCAATTAGGCAGAATTTTTCAGAGCACACACCACACTTCGGGGCGATAAGCATAGACATTATAGGCAATTTGTTGTAATTGAAAATTAAAGTGTCAGCCTGTGGCATCCAGGGACAAAACTGGCCGGCCCACTCCATTTAATTCCGTCCCCGAAGAGACCAGTCCCAATCCCAGTCCCAGCCCCGAGTCCCC
Organism: Drosophila diplacantha; assembly: GCA_018874655.1. NCBI lineage: Eukaryota > Metazoa > Arthropoda > Insecta > Diptera > Drosophilidae > Drosophila > Drosophila diplacantha. Next base: position 21,164 of record JAEIIO010018516.1, on the reverse strand, counting down.
AGTCTACAGTCTACAGTCTGCAGTCTTCAGTCTGCAGTCTTCGGTTTACTGTCTACAGTCTGCAGCGAGAGGCCGGCATTTATGCAGTTTTGTCGTCTTGACATGATCGCCGACACGATAACGCCGGGCCTTACAAAGTGCAGATCCTGCGCTTACATTAAGCTGATATGCAAATTATGCGGCGGGCTTATTCCGGCGAAAAGGTTCGTTTAAATTAGCGTTAGCAAAAGTATGCCAGGGTCGGCGGTCCACCGGTCCATCGGTCCATCGCCGCAGAGATTATCGATCCCCGATCGACTACACCCATCCTCCTGCCCGTATTTGTATTTAAAATTTACAACTTCTTGCCTTATGCCAACGTTTTAATAACGTTTTGATGAATTTTATATGCACCGCTTGTCGTCGCCGCCGATCGTCGGATCGACGGATCGCCGGATCGCCGGGGGATCGGGCACCCAAAGAGGCGAGTGTCAGTTTATGGGTTTCATTAAATATTTGCCCCCTTGATGATATGGCCAGCGAGTGGGGAACTCATTCATTATTGATCATCTTGATGGGATCTGGCACTTGTCGTAAGGGAGTTAAAGGGGGGTCTGTCGGCACAGGGGGCGTCTATTCTACACAGAACAAAAATCGGAATACAATCTAAACACTTTACTTATAATAAATACAGAAATTATACAAAATGTAACCTTTTAAAATACATTATTAATTGTCAGGTCTTTTATGATAAACTGGCATGTATGGCAATTATTCGATATCTGCCATCTCCTATTTTGTTTCCGGTGTAACTGGAGTTTTCCCTTTAATAGTCGCCGATAGTCGATCGATTGTGATTATGTTGTTGCCATTTTTTACGACCGCCAGCCAGACGGACAGCCAATGTTTCGCAGAACATGGCCATGTCCGCGTCCAGCCCTTTTCGAATATACATATCTGGATCATTTGACAATATCTCTGACTGGGCACTAATTTACGAAACACCGAATGCGAGGCTTATTTAAGAAATTTAATCGATTAAGCAGCAGCAGCAGCAGCGGGTGCTTTTGTCTCCCCAGCGTCTCAGTCGCTTTTGTCGCTAATAAAGAACGTGATATATTACACGCCGAGCGTCGGGAGCGGGATCTGGAGCTGAGCGGATCTTCGCGTCTCCGGTGGTGGCCAGTGGAGCAACTTAATTTCAATCGATTCGCTTATTGTTATGGCTCTGTTCTCGTGTAGTGAAACAATGGGGTCGGTCGGCCGCAGGAGCACACCAACGAAGCAGCGGCAATAATAAAATTTAAGGATCCGTTCGGGGGCCATCTGATGATCTGGCGATCTCCCGATCTCCCGATACTCCGATCTCCCGGTCCTCAGATTTCCTGATCCTCGTTCCTGATCCGATTCGTTCGATCCAATTATTGTGTGCGTTGTTGCAATAAATTCGTTTATCGCCGCCGTCGCAGCGGCAGCCAAAATCATTTAAAAGCGATCAGTGTAGCTTGTATTTTCCCTTTTTTGTTGTTTTTAGCTACGGTTCAGATTAAGTGATTGCCGAAAAATTTCTGGTCGCGTACAGTGCGGTTCGCCATGGTGTTCCCGCCGCATTTTGGAAGAGCTTAAGCCAATAAAAAAGATTAGGTCTTTAGAAGCCAGGCTACAATCAAAGAATATTCTAGAAAGTGCATATAAAGATTATAGTGTTTATTAAAGAATATAATATTTGTACAAGCGTGTTTCTTGCTTATTATTTTTTTCATAAGAAAACTATCAACGTACCTATACTCACAGGACGCACTGTTTTGCCGACATAGCTTAGGGCCGCCTGAAGCCGCTTCGGACTTACAAATTGATTGAGTTATGTAATTGCAATGCAGTTCAGCTTTACATGACTGCGCTTTACATTTTAATTAAGAAACGGCAGTGGTGAATATAAAGGGGCTGAAGCAAGGGGGAACAGGGGGAAGGGATGGGAAAAGGCCGGGAAGGACGCCCCGAAGGCGCTTTCCTTGGCCGGTTGTCACAACAGCGCTTTCTGGTCGATCAATGCCATTTCACTTGATGTCGAAGCGGATGATGCCGTCGAGCTGTTGCTGCCGTTTCCCTCTGGGTCTCTCGATCTCCGGCTCTCTGGATCTGTGTGAAGCACATCATAAATCACCCAAGCGACAACAACGTCTCCGACTCCCGGAATACACGCAGAGAAAATAGCAGAAACAAAACCCTAGTAGTAGTAGTTTAGCGCGGGACGCACCAGTGTTTCAGGGGGAATCACCAGCGTAATTCCCTATTTCGGAATGCTTAAAATCAGTTGGGGAAATCAGAAAATTTTGCTTTAAAGGTGTGGATTGTACCGACAGTTAGCGCTACTCTATTTCTGGCCGTGTTATTTTCCCAACTCCCCAGCCAGGCAGCTCCATCTCCATCGCCATGTCGATGTCCGTGTCCATGCTCGTGTCTCCTTAGCATTTCTGCCTGCTGCACTTGTTGTAAATTTCCACCGAAACTGTGAAGTGCCGCTGCTGGAAACGAATCTGAATCCGAGACAGAGCCAGAGACAGTGTCTGGGCCTGAATCTGAATGTGCAGCCTGGTAGCCTTTTGGCCTGGCTTTTGGCCGCTTCTGGTCTGCAGCTCGCTGTCATGACGTGCGCACAATGCGTGCGCATAATTCAGAGTCGCAGCTCCGAGATGGCAACTCCATATGGGGCTGAGTTGCATGCAACACCGCAGACCATGTAAGCTCACTCACTCATTCATGCAGCCAGGAGATGGAGCCAGAGCGGCCGGGGAGCGGGAGCCCAAGCTGGCTCACCTGTCATCACGCGGCTCATTGATTCGAGCACGGCACACATTCCTCTGGCTTGCCACTTGTCAACACTTCATTTCAACAACTACTCCTCCTTGGGCTTCCTTTGATAAGTCAATCATGCCAAGTGCCACATTCAGTGTTGCTCCTGGGATGTGCTGGCTGTTGTGGCATTGTTTGTATCGGCCACATAAAGCAATCGCCCTTTGATGAGCTGATGGGCTCCGCCTTTGTTTGTCCAGCGATCAGGGGTCAGGGATCTGGGATCTGGGATATCCTTTGATCGTTTCATTTGCATGACATCTCCACTTGTTCTTCAGGGATCCAGGGGATCCAGCACTGCCCTTTGTGTGGGATCCAGCTGAGGACTCTACCCATTAAGCCATCACACACACACTGCTTAACCCCGGCCCCAAGTAATTTGCTTCCACTTAGCCGCAGTCGCAAATCTCTCAGGCCAATCCGCATTGAAAGGGTTACCATATCAACTTTCCGACCCAGAGATACTCACTGCCCACCTTTTCTGCTCCAAAGTCTTAGGACTTGGCTTGGTGCGGATATGCCCGGGACATGCCCAGTATCCCCAATCTGGGACCTGATCGCCCCGCCAAGGGGTACAAATATTTTTTCACAGCTCATTAAAATGTAATTTGAAGAGCGAAATGTTCCGTAATAAACCGTTGCATTGATATTATCGCGCCCGAACCGGATTTCTGGGACTCGGATGCAGATTCGGATTCGGATTCGGATTCGGATCACGGCCGAACTTAGCCCAACTAAATGGCGGCAACTTGCGCATTCAACAATTTAATTAAAATGAAATTTCCGAATCACATTCTGTGGGTTTATAACTGATCTTGGCAGCAGGCTGGTCGTGATTACGAGGGGAAGCTGCGAAGCTGCCAAGCCGCGAGTTTTTGCCGCCAAAGCCTGCACAGGCTAAACCACTTCCCCGACTGCTGACGATGATCAATGATCGCTGAGCCGACGAGTCGCAGTTCCAGTCCCAGTCCCAGATCCCCATCAGCATCCGCAGCCCCATCCCGACGCAGAGTATGTAATGCGCCATGCATTACGTGTATCTGGCGATGTCGTCGTGCCAGTTACCCGCATATTATTAATTGGATAGCCATAGTTGCGATCTCGGCTAGAATTTATGTGTTAATTTGTCTCGCCGCCAGCCCTTGATTTATTTCTGCGTCCAGCCTGCTCTTCTTTTACTCGACTCTCTTTTTCTGTGGCTCTTATCAGACCGTTGCTAGACCATTAGCGGAGGATCGCGGCGGCAAATTGTTGGCCTCCTGCCTTCTGGACGGACTGCCCGTCCGGCGGACCGACCGACCGAATCGGCGACATAATCATTTCCCGACCACTGCAATTTGTATTGTTCGCATAATTAAATTGACGCTTGACATTCCGGCCAGGCCAAGTCAGTCCACTCCTCTGACATTGACACGCGCAGACTCCACACGGCGGGAAAAGTCCTGCCAAAACGATTTATTTTCGATTAAATTAAACAGGATTCATAAAAATAGTACGCGGAACGGGCCAAAACTTTCCGAATAGAAATTAATTGGGTGTTTAAAGTCTTTCCTCTAAAAAATTAAAAAAAATCAATAGAATAAGAGTACTTGAGCTCTTCTATTGCACATTTGATTCAAAATTCGTATATATTCTGATTCAGCATTAAAGTTTAAAATAATTAACATTAAAATAAAAATAAAAATTGCCAAAAACGCACATTAAATGGGTGAAAGATATTTACTGCAACTCAGAGTAAGTATCTTCAACCCATTTATTGTGCTCGCAATGAATTAATATATAACTTTAGCTAACTAAAGTAAAAAATTTATTTATGGCCTAAGAATATGTATTATTTAGTTTTTTGCTCAGTGAGGCCGCCGGAGAATTTTTCGATCGCCACTCCATCTGCGACTCCGACTACTTGGTATAATTAGCGACGATTAAACACTTGTCGGTCCCACCCAGCTGCGGTTGAGAACAAAAGCATTTTATTGCTTTTGTCGGCCGCATCTTTTGCTATTTTGCCAGGCTGCCAGGCTGCCAGGCTGCTGGCTGCTTGGCTAGCTCCGAGCTTGGCTATCCTGGGACCTCGGACCCAGTGGAATTTGTCAAGCGCAAGGACACATTGCTGCTGGCAATTAGGCGCCCGCCGCTCCTCCATTCAATGGCAATTGTTGTCAGCCTTGTTTGATTAGTCTGTAATTGGGGGCCAGATCGAATCGACTTGAGGTCTGGCTGCGAAGAAGATCGATGGGGCTGGATGAGGGGGACGGGGCCAGGAGTGGCCTCCGCAAAATTCTTAATTATGAATTTATTGATTTTAATGAACATTATCAATTTGCCTCACCGCGGAGTCTGAGTCGGAGTCGGACAGAAGACAAAGCATTTCAACAAAATATTAATCAAGTGTCGTGGTGCGACCAAGGTCGCCATTCAGTCCATGGGCCATAATGACAGGCTGCGACTCCCGATCACCAAACGCCGATCGCCGACCGAACTGGAACTCCAACCTGTCCGGGAACTCATTTATTCCGATCGATCGACGCATCGACGCATCGACGGTCGGCAGGCAGCCAAGCTGCCTGGAAGTTATAGATTGCAGTCCATCAGCGACATCCATTAGTGATTCCGTCTAGCATCGATGATCGCTCTCTGGCTGTCTGGATGGCGGTAGCGCCCTAATAGAAGATCTGCAATGATCAGCGATCAATTTGCCCTTCGAAGGCCTGCAATTTGGCCGTGGATGGGCGGGCGAGGAGGCTGGCGCTTTAAATACCGCAGCAGATCGATCGCCTTTAATGACAGATTTTGGTGTATGCACGTCCAGTTTGAGATGGATTTCACTTGGCAGCAGCTTGACACAATATTTTAGGGCTGTTGTAGATATCAATTAGGAACGATGCCCATTAAAGAGTGCATTATGCCGCAAAGGGTGCTATTTATGAGCTGAAGGGCTTGCAAATGTCCAGCTGTGGAATAGAAATAAGGCCTGGCGATCCAGAAATCGATATATATGTCTCATATCTGGTGCCTGCCTGCGGAAAGCTGAGCAAACACTCACGGACTGCGTGTGGTGGGGCAAGGATATGCAAACACGACTCCTTCGACTTGGAGTGTGTGTACTTGTGCCCGCTGTTTGCCCTGGTGTCCTCCGGGGTGTTTGCATCTGTGAGGTAGCCGAGGACACACACGCGTCCTAGACAAGCCGCCACAGGCAGAAGGGAAGAGAGGAAGACGCGCACAGGAAGACTTACCGATGTGAGGAGCGTGCGCCTGTCCTGAGAGTGATAAGGCCTATACACACACACTCGCCCAGACACTTCGAGGACACGGGCAAAATATTAATTTACACTAGGCACCGTGGAGTATCAGCTGCCCCGCTGGCATAAAAAGGGTACGGGCGAGGTGGGGGTAGGAGCCCCGCAGAAGGGCACTAAAAATAGGGTTCCGAGTGCCGATCATCATCTGCATCTGCAGTCCTGGCACGCACGCCAAAAACACCAAACACCAGAACGCTTGGTAAATATGACAGCCCGGAACCGAATGGGTTCGGCATATGCTAACCCCATCGCACACACACCTTTCCTGTGACATAAGAAATCAGGGAGATCGAGTCGGAATCGAGTCGAAATCAAGGAGCAAATGCCAGTTGACAGCAACGCCCCCGACATGTGCAACGATTTTTGCAGCTTGCAGCGATTAGAAATCTGATTCCCTGAACGGCAGCAGCAGCACCAGATTGACATAAACCGAGCGGGAAGGGAAAAGGGTTCGAGCTGGGATTCCGTTGGATTCCGGGTGCAACATGCAGATGGATACAATGTTGCTGCAACGCAAGGTGGTGAAAGATAGACTAGTTGGCACAGAAAAGGATCCAAATTTCTTATTCTTATTTCTTTCTTATTTAAACATAACTGTTAATAATTCAGACCAAATCGATCTGCAGCATAGCGTTCTATGGACTGTTTCTCCGTTGGAAATCGCTACACCGCATTGGCTTAATAATTAGGGCAGCTGCCCAGAATGGTTGATTTCGAGCAGTCGTTTGTGGATGTTGGAATGTTCAATCGGAAGACTCTTCGTTTACAAGTCTGAAAATCGTTTTAATTTGCAAAATTGCTGATACCTTGTATATAATGTATCTCAAGGAATCCATGCAACTGTAAGTTAGAGTAAATCCTCTCAGTTCCTGCTCCACGGACGACGACACGGCGCTCCATAAAACGCTTTGGCTCTCGGCCAAGTTTATCCCGCATTAATGGGCCCTTCGGCCTGGATGTCTAGATACGACTGGAAATATACAGATACATTTGTCGTAATTGCCAAGGGGAACGCGGAGGGCGATTTTATGCGGTGGCGGTGGCGGTGGTCTGCGGTGGCTCAGCCTTTCTCGGTGGCCTGATCCGCAGGGATCACTGGGATTTGCATTACGCGCAGCCGCAAATGATGCAAATTTCCTTAGAGATTGCCGCTGAGATTAGACCGGGCCAAGACCAAGAGCAAAAATATGGTAGTAAAGGCAATTGTAAAAGTAAAAGCGGAGGATGCTGTCGGCTAAGCCGTAACTAAATGCGGCTTAAACAATGTTCTTAGGCGTGAGATTTTCATTACGATCTCTTCTCTCCCTGCTCCTTATATTTGTGTGTCGGCGAAATTTCAAAACCCGCTTCCCGGGAAAACGGAGGCTGGAAACCGAAACAAAACACAATGATGGGTGATTTTCCAGCGCTGGGTTTTCCCTCGGCAGGTCCTTTCCATTGGCTGCCCAGGATATGTGTACGTGTGTCTAGAGATTCTTGTTTGCATGCAAAACAGTTTGTGTAACCTGAACCTCTCAGTCCCAGCCTCAGTCTCAGTTGCAGGCACAGCCTCAGTCGCCGTTTGACCACAGAAGTCAGCTCGGAATTCAGAGATCAAGAACCCAAAAACATCCCCTGGGATCCCCAACTCCCCTAAGATTTCCTCTGGAATTATATGCGAGGCACGCCTGCAGTTAGCCAATGTCCGAATGTCCTGCGGCCATCCGGTGACGTTCTGGGCTGGCTGCCAAAATAATTAAGTCGTTTGCCCAGACAATTAAATAATTCTGCAAATCGCTCCAAACGTTCTCAACTCCCCGCTGGCTCCCTGTTTTTCTCTGTATTTCTTAGTGGCCCCTTTGCCCTTTCGTAACTCTCGCGAAATGTTCGCGAATTTTGTTTAATTGCGTTTTGGCTGCGAGCGACAGTTTAACATACGATGCGAGAAGTGGCGCAGCGTGAGAAAAATGCATAATTTTTGTAATGTGATTTCGTTTTCGGGTGCCGGCTGGCCAGCCCATCGGACATCCCATAAATTCATCATGGATCACGCGGCACAGTGGGCTGCCATTGAGCAAGTTACTCGCTGTAGAGCACTGGCTAAGCTGTGAAATAAAGTACAAGAAATGGGGCTACACAAATGCCTAACGGTGGCAGTAGTACTACAGTGTTCCATCGAGAATCTATATGCATATTCAATTATCCCGATAAATATTCACAAGTCCAGTCCTGGAGGGCCAACGTCCCTCCATTCGGTTCCACTGTGGCATGTGGCGTGCTAATGCTGACGGCGGCATTGGCTTTCACTGGCGTTGGCAGTCGGCGACTACTGTGCCACGCCCACCTCCTGGGACCTGGCATAATTACGCTTTTGTTTTACATTCGGACTTGGATTCGCATTCGAATTCCAGGAGCTGTCCCAGAGCCAGCTGGTCAGCCGCTCAGCCCCGGGCGTGAGCCGCCTATCTCTCGGATGGACGAGAGATGAGTGTGTGTGTTTGGGTTCGGCTCAATTGTCACATGAGGCTGGGCGCGGGCCTCATTGTCTCCTTTGTCCTGCCGCCCATTGTCTGCCACTCGAAAACCATCGGAATCTGATTTGTGGGCGGATGCCAGGGAAATCGCCTTCGGCCCTTGGGTTTTGTCAAAGGGCAATTAGGATCCTTAGAGTCCAGAGCGAAGGGCTCGGCAACTGCAACTGGCGACTTGCGGTGATCCTTCGGTGATCTAGTTAGCAAAATTGGGTTACGAATTGTCCGGCCTCCGGTGGTTTGTCAACATCTGGGATTTGACTTTGTCACCCTGCCTCCTTCCGGGGTGTTGATCCCTATCCGATTTGCAGATTGTACGGCTTACCTCGCCCAAAGTCGCTCACTTCTTCGGATTTCAGGCGAAACGACCTGGAACTAGTCTCAATGGCATTGATGCTTCCCCTCTGCATTCATCGGGCGGAGAGAAGCCTTAAAAAAAATTAAATAAATAAATAAATACAAAATATGCCGTCCCGACGCTGAGTCGTCTGCATCAAATCAATCAAATTGATGCGCTTCGATCGGGGAATATTTAAACTAACAACGGCGATCCAGTCCTGCTGAGACCTACAGTCATCGAGGAAGAGGGGTATACGCGGCTGCTGGGAAGAATATATATAGCAGAAAGGTGCTTGTGTTTAAGAAACCTACTTTACTTGTCTCTAATCTACGAGTGAAAAAGAAGGGTTAAATCTGAAATGACTCCTTTACCACGTTGCAAGCTGCTGACTTAAGCCATTGTACCCTGCACTGGTTTCAAATCAAGGTCTATAATATATTTATTCCTGCAGGAACTTCTTACTAAGGGGTATCGTTTTGCAAGGCTTCTACATTTACGGATCCTTGGGTCCTCGCAATTCCCTTTCTTACGTTTCTGTTTTAGCATAAAAGCAATCATAATCCGCACACACTGAGCGCTGACAAAAAGTTGTCAATTAGGTCCATCAAGAGCGCATGGCAAAGGCCCTGCCCGGGCCCCAATGCCCATCTTGCGATCCCGAATCCCGGGCCGAAAGCCCGATCCCCTGAGCTTATGTATGTACATATGTTAATGCCACCGGCATGTAGTCAAATGGAAGCCTCTTCCTTTCTTCTGGCCATCTCCTTCTGGGCATGGATGTGGATGTCGTCACCACCCAGGCAGCGAGCGCATTTATTATGATTGCATTTTGGCCAAAAATGTTGTTGTTTCGTTGGGCATCGCTTTTGCCTTTTCGCTTTTCGACCCTGGCTGCAGCAGCGTTGTTGTTGCTGTCCCGCTGCTTAGTTAAATGAGACATCAGTTTGGCTTAGTCTTCGGGTCCTGCCCCATCGTCATCCAGCATCGTTGGAGAAGCGAACTGGATTAACTTGGCTACTGGGCTGGCCTGGGTCCTGATCCTACACGGCACGCACAAGGGAAGTATGTCGGAAATTTGAGGCTATGATGATTCGAATTAACTCATCAGTGGTCATTCCAGCATTTTTGATATTTCATATTATTAGCAAATATACGGAATTTCCGTTTATAATTAACTAAACTATACCTCTATTTTGTTTCCGTGTGGGCAGCTCGCTCCCCTCTCCGGCAGATACCCATTCGCTGGGCTCATTTGGGTGGGCGCACTTGCTCTTGTTATTGTTGATAATGATGTTGAAGACGTTGTTGTTCTTGCATGTAATACCCGAGCGGGGGAGCTTGGCCTGGCTTTCCCCTCACAAAAAGGGATCCACTTCGCGGCTCCCACAACTCGGGGCAAGCTGTGAGAAAAAAGCGAGGCAGCAGCAGCAGTTTTTAATGTCTTCATTACGCCGCTGCGACCCGAGGAAAAGTCTGCTAAGAGGAGCTGCAGTTGGAGTCACCGCCAGGGACAACCCAGGCCACCAGTCAGTCGGCCTCTATATATTGTTTATTTATGAATGTCATTCAATTTATGATATCATTGTATATTTGAGCCGAGTTGCGTTGAGAGGGAAATGAACGCGCTGCAGTCTCCCCAGTCCAGTATTCGGTTCCCAGTCTTCAGTCTGCCGTCTTTAGTCTGGGTCTCCGATCTTCAGCTCTGCCAGAGCCCAGAAAGGGCGCTGACCAGCTATCGAGCATCATCATCATCGTTCGTTCTCCTCCGCACTAACGGACCTCGTCTGGAGCTGGAGCTGGTCCTGGAGACATGGGACATGGCCGACGTCCAGGCTATCGTCTCTGCCAGGGCCATTTGCATCACTGGCCAGGCAAAGCGGATCGGAAATGCTCTTGCGGGCAAAGAGTACAGTCGGATCTAGAAGCAATGCGTGTTAGGTTTCGATAGCTTTCGATATGTGTATATGTACGCAATCACTTGGTCCAGTTTAAATTGCAGTGAACTCAGCATCTGGCTGGTACCTGCTGATGTGGCGCACAATAACCCTGCCAAAACTGCACCATAGAGTATCAGCAAGTCACCTGCCAGTCCTCCACTCGAGCCAGTGCACTCAAAGATTTAAACTCGTTTCTCTTCTGGTTAGTTGCTCGTTTAGCGCAATGTTCTGATCGCTGCCGCTGCCCGATTATTGTATATCATCATCAGGCCGATGTCAATGCTTATGAGTCCAGGCGACTCGGGCGGAGGACATATATCCTCCTCCCTCGCTGCGACTGTCGCCATATTGCATAAGATAATTGGTGATTTTCATATCGATTTATGCATCCGCTGCCGCGACTGCGGCTGCGACTGTGACTGGCCCCTGGATGCCATCCATTTGGCCATTAGGCGGCGTTTAACGCTCAGCGGGACAGCGCCGACTGTCCCGAACCAAAACAATAATTAAATCATAAATTTTCCAGCTTAGACTTCGATTTGGTTAGGGGAGGGGCTGCGGTTACGCCTCCGACTCCAACTTTGGCTCCGACTAGACTAAATCAACGTCAACACTTGGGAATTTATTGCTCTATTTGGTGAAATGCGCCCCAATCTAGTCACAATAATAAAAATAGTCACACGCCCCTTAAAAAGGGCATAGAGGGTGAAATTTCAGAGGCACTGGGAGAAACGTCTGACTATTTCCACAACATCAAAGGTATTGCGTAGGCGCTGACCCTTATGTCGTCTAGCAAACCTCCTGCCACTATTTTGTAGCCTAGCTCCGGCCGGAGTACATTTAGTTTGATGCTAGATAGAGCTCGTCGTGAGCACTCACTAAAACACACATTGGCTAAGTCTGTATCAAAGTTTCGGGATGACTTTCTTCCGGGGATTAGGAATGGATGTGGATCGCGAAGCAATCCTTCTGAAAGAGACCGAAGGGTGGAAGGGTCCTTTCCGGGTTCCCTCCATGGACACAGACTTTTGAGTTTGTGGCAGAAATTTGCGCACGCAATATTAGGAGGTGCCACTGGCTGTATGCAAACATATGCATATTTCATACATTTAGTATTCATGTATTCATGTAATTTCACTTTCAAAACGAGCTGACAAATTTCTCCCAGTGCACATGTCTCCGATGCTGGGCGCGAGATAGTCCTTCGGACCTAGTCCTAGTCCTAGTTGCGGTCAAACGTTTTGTAAACAATTCCGAAGCAAACATCCCCGCTGCGATTACCTCGCCAATCGGCGACCACGTTTCACTTTCTCCTCGGTCCTGGCAGGCAGCGCGAAAGGGTAGAGATCGCGGGACGCGGGGCGCAGGAAGAGAATGCGGTGCGCGGGCCTGGAAGGTTCCTGGAAGGCCAAGAGGGCTCGTTAATGGCATTTATGGTGCACAGTAGAGGCCCGGCCTCATAATCAGCGCAATTATGTTGCATTTTCAAATTCCGAGAGCTCGAGTGCCGCGAGTTTGCGGCCTTTGTAGCCAGCCGCCCGCCCCATGGCGACGCCGCCGGTCCCCCTTCCTCTCACCCTGGTTATCGGTATTGGGCCTTCGGTGGCATATCCTTGTTATCCTGGCGTACAACCGCAAATGTGCTAACGAATCCTGCCGCCGACGCGACCCGCACTCCTCGCCCAATTAACGCGAAACGCCGACCTCTGACAGTCCCTGGGAGGGGAGAGGCGTTAAACGATCTCGCACCTCGCTGACTTGGCAAAATTCAAGTGACCGCCGCCGAGCTCCGCTCCCGGCCAGCCACGTCGTTGCACAGGGGCAGCACCTTAGGAGTCCCATGGAAACACATGGGTATTTCACAAACACAGCCCGAGTTGGTCTCGCTGATGATTAAATTGCATTTATTATTTATCTGAGGGACTTCTCCGCCGATTTAACATTTAGTGTGCATTTTTAATGAAATGAGCCGAGCTTTCGGCGGGAAACCCACTCAATCTCGCCGCTCCGCCAGATCTCGCTCTCTGGGTGGTGCCGCGTCCAGTTGCTTGTTGGCTGCCCGAGAAGCGACCGGCTTACAAGATCGCCGAGTGATCGACACTAATCCGGCGAAGATCCGCTTACTGACAGTCCGCGTCATGGTGGCAAGTCGATCCGATCGCACCAAGAAGCTGTTGAGTGGCCGGCCGGGTGACAAGTGAGCGGATTGCCGGTGCAATCGATCGGTCGAGATGTCCCGGGGGTGGGGAAATTTTTAATTTCTGAGAAGAGGAAAAGGAGGGGAGATTATAAAAGATGATCAACAATTCATTAGAGGTTGGCTGCCTGCGAATCGCCGCAATTGGGGAGAACAATGGTGTGTCTCATTTGTTATTCGGAAACCTAATTGTTAGCACTTGTTGCGCCAAGCCAATGATAAAGTCATTATTCACGATTATCCAACCGACTGGCTGCGACTCCATATCCTTGGTTGTCCTGCGGCTTCTCCTCGGCTTTTGTTCGACGGAGCCGCATTTCTATTCATTTCTCCGCTCATTGTTGCGCCTTCGCGCGGCATTGATCTCATTAGTACGCCCCATTTAGCACCTTTGCCGCGGCAGATCAGGTGCAGGCTGGTCCTTTGATCCTCAGCCGCCAGGACGCTTGTTAGGCCGTGATTGCCAGCGTTCCACCTAGGGGGATCTACGCATTCATTGTCCTTGAACTGCCCACGCCCCATGATGTACTTGCACCAATGACACTGCGTGACAATCGATTCCCACGGCTCCGGGGACAGGGACTCTCTGAGATGCTAGGCCCGACCGTTGGCCAAATATTTGCATAAGTCCTGGGCGGAAACCGGAAATCGGAAATCGGAATGCCAGGAGATCAATTCGCCCGGCTTAGCGGTTTTCACAGCTAAGTAAACACACGAAAGGCGAAGGGTAACAGGAACAACCCACATCAAAAATCAAAGTCCCGGCAGCAACAGATTTTCGATCGAACGATCCAAATTGATTTCTACGCCCATTATCTTTGTGTTATTTTTGCTCCGATCGCCGTTCACCGATCAGCAGCTCATCAGCATAGCAATAAAACCCCCGAAACCCTTTTGGCACCGTTCCCTCTCCTCTGTATTTATAATTCCATTTTCACACCACTTTCGGGCAAACTCTATGCTGCATTGGTGCAGGTATATCCACCTGTTGGGAACAGGGGGAATTTTTCGTAGAAGCGCTGCCCTGCGCCTCGATTTGTTTAATTAAATTTTGGTAACCCAGGTGAAGGATACATCGAGGCTGTGGGATTAAGGGGCGGCGATCCAACTGACGGCTGCTCTTTTAATAGATTCACACGCACGACGCTTCGATGCCGGAATCCGGGGAAGGTTTCCGAAAGGGGACGCGAATCGAGTTTGTATTTAAAGAACACTCGGGCTTGCTCTGTGAAATATTCAAAGATTAGCGCTAATATTCAGTGTGTGTTTAGGGGTCTGGACTCTGGAGTGCATCCGGGCCAAAATACCTGCGAAAAATTGGGTTTAAAAATGTTTATCATAGGAAGCGGCGTATTGTTTCTGCAGGGAATATGTGTGACTTCTGGCAGTGGTTTTTCGTAAATAATGTTAGTAAAATTGGAAGCCAAAGCCAACTACGATTGAAACGCTATGCGGCCTCAGAAAAACCATCGCGTAGTCCTTGGACCTAGTATCATCGAAAAAACGTTCTGTCACTAGCATGTAGCTCAGCTCCGACCGGAACATTTTCAGTTTGCTTCCAGGGCTCGTCTAGAGCACAACTAGTTTCAAGCATGCGGGGTGAGTAAGAAATAAAATCAAGCAAATTAAAGCGAAAATGAAATCTACTTAGCCGCGAGAGAGGCACTACGGTATGCTGCAGAATGAAAATACTTTAACATAAGGCACCATTGCACACCTATGGGGTAAGCATGCAAAATATCCAAAAGCAATGCAATTTAATCAAGAACGAAATCTTTACCAGACTGAAAGGAGAACAAGAACAATCGCCAATACGTCTCACACTCATAATGAAAACTATTCACTTGCCTACAATTTGTACACCTGAGCGGTGAGTTGATGTTGTTGAAACTGTAGTCAAGGTAATATTTACATAATGTGATGTGCGACTGACGTTTCCTCACAGCCTTCGCTTGCGCTGAGAAATCGATGACGGACCAGCGAGTCACGGCCAAAGGGTCGGTGGGTTCTCCCTTTGACCGTGAAGTGTGCCATCACGCTTACAGGACACGCACTACTACTTCATAGGGATGTTACAAATACGCTTGCTAAACACACTCAGCCGCTAGGAATGCGAGGCGACAGATTCAGTGCTTCTACACTCTTAGACCGACGACAAATAAACTGAAGAAGTTAGGATATGCTGAAGTTTTGTCTTGTTTTTCGTGCAGATTTAACGCGATAGTGGTGGGCTGAGAGCCTCCACTGGGGTGTCGGTGCTGGGCGCTTGTGGTGCGGTGAGAGCCTTTGAAGGCCATGAAACCACCTTTTCTCTGCAATCGTAATTGGCGGTCCGGAGGCAGTTCGGGAACTGTCGTTGCCCAACTGCTGCAACTCGGACTCCATTGAACGCCATTGAACTCTCCGTAATGGGCATTCAATGAAGGGCTTCCCACCGACTTCCTGCGAAGGCGCAGCAACCCGACTTGAAAGTGCCGAAGTCTGTGGCTTCTGCTCCTGCCGCGTGTCCTGTCCGGAAAGGGAAAATTAGAATTTAAGGAATTTACGAAATTAGAAACCGATTTTCGGGGCGCAACCTCTGAAGAGGCTTACAAACGCCTTGGCCTGTGTCTAGTGTCCTTTCAAAGGCGAGCGAAGAGAGAGCCTTATGTAATTTGCGTTGACTACTTTTCATTATCATTGTTGTGGGCACAAAGGCGGTGGATCGGGTCGGCCATTATCCCCGGGCCACGTGCAAAAGGATGTCGTGTTTGTTTGTGCCAATGGGTTTCTCGGACATTCGCCACACGCTGCGTACCCTGCCCGTCTCCTGCTTCTGTTGTCCTGCCATCTTATGCATAACTGTCACCCGAAAGGCAGAAAGGGAGTCCGCACAGACAAAGTGTCTGTCCTCCAGTTTGCACACACAGCTGGAGGCGATCCCTGGCGAAAACTGGCTTATGCAATTGCACATGGAGCTTCAAAGTCAGATCCGCCAGGCGACCTTGGCAGGAGGAGGAACACCAGAAGGCGAGGGAGAAGGAGGAGGAGTATTGGAAGTCGTCTGTCACGAGCGCGGTCATAACATTTCATTGCCATAATTTCTTATGCAAATATCCTGTGGCAGCGTTGCGAATTTATTAATTACTCGCCAAATGCCCCCTTGAAAGCCCCAAAGCATTCTCTGCCTTGGGATTCCGGGTGAGGCTCTCGGTGGCTTCCAGTGCTGGCGTCTCGTTTGGGCACACAGCGCGAAGTGATTGGCCAATTCCTGTCCACATTGCCCAAAAAAATATTTAATATTTTGAGGTTGAGTTCAGGCGTGCTACTTTCACTACATCTTTTCGGAATTTTGTCATTAAATATTTGTTTAGTAGATAGATCTATTTTTAAAAAACATTTGTGCATGATGTATTCTTAAAAGCATTTCAGCGGCTTTCTGTCGGTGTTTTCTGCTACCGGTTAAGCCAGGGCGCCTTTGAACCATTGGTAACTCCCGAAAATCTTGGCTGCCGCTGCCCTCCCGACAATATATTTATTCCGCCGGCCGTGCGCAGCCCCTGCTTCTGTCTGCGTCTGCGTATAATTAAAATGTTCAAAAAAGCGACAGTGTTCATTTTTTCATCATAAATTTCAGAAAGATTGCCATTTTGGCGCTGGACGCGCGCGTCCCTCATTTGAAGTAAACCGCGGCAATGACAACGGACTTCGGGTCGGAGCTGGGCTTGAGGACCGGGGAATGGACCACATTTAATTGGCAAGGCTGCAACCCGTTTTTGCTGTTTTTTATATATACATGTATATATTTTTTGCAGTCCGTGCTTTTTTGTTGTGTTGCCTTTTTTGTCGAGTAATTTTCAAATCAAACCAAGGTCCCTTATCTCCACTGGCAACCACTCCGTCTGCGACTCCGACTGCGACTCCGACTCCTTCCCGCTTATTAATGCGCGTGCGCAGCGGCAATTTGATGAAATGCATATGAAATCAAAAGTGAATTTCAACGCATATATGCGCGTAGCGCATGGCGACTAATTAGCCCAGTCACGCAGTGAATTGGAGTGCATTTAAATGCAAGGGGAAATACCATTCAACTGCTGCATATATAATATGTGAGAGAGTCTCGCAATGCCACGCGACTTCGTCTAGTCTCTGCCCATGCCCCGCCTGCAAATGGTTGTTCGCAGCTCGGTTCGACTCTCCGGCGATCCAATTAAATGCCATAAATTGCATTATGGAGCCCGCCACCTGAGGGAGCCATGCGGCTGGCGAGATCCTTCTAGGAACGAGTCAAATATCGAAGATCGGCGGCTCCAATCCCTTTCAAGCCCATCACTGCTTTTGATAACCGAATAAAAGAATAAACCTTTTTAATGAAATAATGTGAAGCCCGCTCCTTATAGTATTAAATGTGTTTTGTTTTTGTTAAATGATATGCCTACTTATGGTTAATCTTTCCTTGAAGCAGGCCAATGTTGTAGGCCGTTGGTTTTCATTATGCTTGGGAAAAAACGGGGCACACAGCCTTGTTTCGGCAAAAAGATTTACTTTTGCTAATGAACCAGTTGTTTTTAGCTGCCTTATTGAAATTGTTTAGCATTTTTTGATTACAAAATATGAAAGAAATTAAATATGGAAGTGTTTGTTTTTAGCCGCAACTCACTTTGGGCACTGCTCAGGCCTCCTTTTGTCTCGTAAATATAGTAACCCAAATCCACTCAGAGATTTCCCATCTGAACTTACTCCTGGGGCTTTGCCACGACAAATGTCGCTCCATTTACACGCTTGGTTTGGGCCGTTTGTTGGTTTTATCTGGCCTTTGCTTGGCGGCAATTAAGGCAAGCTGCTCCCTA
Source organism: Drosophila diplacantha (assembly GCA_018874655.1). Taxonomy (NCBI): domain Eukaryota; kingdom Metazoa; phylum Arthropoda; class Insecta; order Diptera; family Drosophilidae; genus Drosophila; species Drosophila diplacantha. The sequence continues at coordinate 3,217 of JAEIIO010018516.1, read as the reverse complement.
CAGGAGTCCATAATTAAAGGAACCCAAGGAACGCTTTTGATGATTGCCGGACGCCGCAGTTGCGGTAATTAATTTAAATAATTTGCAAAGTGAAAGCCCCGCGGTCGAATTGAGACATTTTCGAGAGGTAATTAAGACATTGCCAAATGTTTCTGGCGCAGCAAAGGGAAACTGAACGCGGACTTAATTCTACGCCACTTACGCGATATGCGTTAAAAAGTAAAAGTAACTAACTCTCTCCGAGAACGTAATCCGCTCTGATAGTTTTATTGGAAACGATTGTGCGCCCGTCCTTAATAATTTTTAATAGCCATCAAATGACGCTGGACCCACGACGGTAATCCCCTCTATTCTCTGGGCTCCTGGCTGCCATTACATACTCCGGGAATCCAGGATGCATCATTATCATTTCAGCTGCATTGTCAAGCGTAATCAGCTTAACTAGGAGAACTTCAGTGTTCAGTGTCAGTGTTCCATTTCGATCCTTGAACGAGCGCACACGCAAGGGGATGGGGGATCCTTTGGAACTCCGGTGCGGTGGGCGTTCCTTTTAATTGCCGGGACTGCAGGGACTGCCCGGGAGGGAAAACTGTAACAATGACGAGCCCAGCGACAAGTGCACCTTTGTGCCCCGCCATCGCGGCACTTGTGCGCCCTTCGCCAGAAGTTGCATAACATCACAATTACGTGGACAATTGTGCACGCGATCGAGACTAGGCAACAAAGGCCGCTGCTATTTGTCGGCATTTCGAGTCTTATCTACGGGCCACGCCCAGCCCGAGATCCTCTGCGTATCGGTGCGAATATCTCTAATTGCAACTGCGGTGCCATCGCTAGCACTCACGCCTCTCGGAGACGAGGAGGGGCGCTTCATGGGCCAGTATATGGGCATTCTCGCTGCGAGGAGAAATCCTGGAAAGATGTCAGGGCCGAACATAAATTACATTATTCTTTGTCAACATTTGTGAGTCAAAAACGCGTTCATGTTAAACAAATAACTCACTTGCTGGCCACTCCCTCCCCGCCCGGCCTCCGTGTCCGTGTCCGTCTCCGTGTCCGTCTCCGTCTCCGACTCCGGCCCAGTCTGTGAGGAGGTTATTTACGAGACATCAGTCATGGGGAACCATGGGCCGTGAGGCGGTTGTGTTGTAATCAGAGCATCCTTAATAAATCATAAATTTATTCGTTGCATGTAAAGAGTCCACAAAAGTATATACGTATAAGCGTTCCACTGAGCCGGGGATATGGCCAGGCGAAGGGCCCCAGGGTCTTGGCGGGGCCCCCGGGGCGACATCTGCTACATATTTCTGCATATATTTCGACCAGCGGACCGATCGATCGATCCCCTTTTCGGGGCCATGTCAAACATATTATTAACTTCACACAAAAAGCGTTCGATTTTGCACCGTTTGCTGTCGCCGGGACATTGTCGTATGTCGCCCATTGCGACCGCCAATGGAGGAGGCATTCGCATATTGGGGATATATATATTCCCGTGTCCTCCCTGACCCTTTGAGGAGCACCTCGGGGAAATCGGCATTTCCCTCGCTGGGAGAGTCCCTTTTGGCCGTATGCTCCCTCTGGCTCCCACTCCTCGTGCATGTATGCAATGCAATGCAAAAACAGGAAAGAGCCGGAAATAATAATTCGATAAATGCGGCATGAAGAGAGCCGTAGCTGTGGGCCTCTGAACCGTTCGACTCTGCGCTCCAACGCTGCCCATGGGAACACTGACAGAAATGAGAAAAAAAGAATAATAATAAAACACTACCGTCATTGGTAGACTTATTCTGGTTAGAATAGTCTAAAGGCTCTATATTATACTATATTATATTTTATTATATCAATTATCAAAAGAGATGTGCTCTAATGCTTTCTGGAAAAATAATTCCGAAGAAAGTGAAATTATATGAATATGTGCAACCGAATGTATCTGGCTGGAGCTAGGCGAAATGGCAGTGCCAGGAGGATTGCATGACGACATTAGGGCCAAGGATGACGCTATGGCCGTTTCAAATTTCCAGCGCAGTAGGCTGTGGACCCTGTGTACTTCCCCAATCCCCTGTTATCCCACGATTTCTGCCAGTGCCGTTACCCGTTCGGTGCACCGCTCTTCCGCAGCAGCGTATGGCGAATTGATTGCCATGGAAAGGCCGGCGAGCAGAAGATCGGTTATGGCCGCTATAGGCCAGTACCAGGTTGCTGTTCTGAAGGCCTCAGTGGCAAGTTCTGAGCCGGGGCTGGCTGCCGGGTGACGGAAGTGCGTATTCGCAGCCCCAATTCGCCGATCTATTAATGAGCTCCAGTTCGGGCCGCAGGAAATGCGCGTGGGAGTTGCTAGCTAGCTGGCTCCCAAGCGGATGTGGACTGGCAAGTGGAATCGAGATCTGTAGTATAAATCTACTTGTGTGTTTGTGGGTATGTGTGTTTATCCCTAAGCGCACAATATCGCTGTGGCTTGGCATTTGGCTTATATCTGGCCCATTCATCAGCTTCAGCGGCTTCCGTTGCGTTGCAGAAACAATCCCGACGCATTCCCCGGTCTTAAGTCCCCTGCGTCGGGGGCGACCTCTGGACAATTGTCGACTCTTCGGCCTGGCCAGCCTTGCATAGCTCGAATACCTCAAAATTAGTCCAGCAACAGGCCAGAGTCACAGCATCCATCGATCGATCGATCGGCGGCACTCGGGCTCTGATTAACTTGGCCCTGTCCCTGGTCATATGCAAAAATGCAGCCGGTAAATTACTTGCAGCACCCAATCTTGAATCCCGATTGGCCTCGATTATGCAAAGCTCTCTGCAGAAGGGTTCCTGACAAATTGTTAGGATAATTTACTCGGCCATCCTCGGCGATCTGGCGAATACCTAGCGGTACCGCCGATCGGCAGTCCGATATTTGTGCCCGATTTGTGGCATTGTTTATTGTGGCTGATATCTTTTAGTGAAACATCGGCAGGACTAGAACTTTGTATCAGCGGTAAAAAGAGATAGCTCGAAGAGGAACACTAGGCCTTATATTTAAATAGTCTAGACTATAAGAACCCAAAGTTTTGCAAAGATCTTTGCACGATCGTATATATTGTATATTGCATTTTCATGTTCGCGGGGTGTTATATTTTAGCCTGAAGTTCACAACGCAGTGACCCTTTAAATCATAAATACCTTTGCTCAGCATCAAAAGATGAGTCGATCTCTTCTAAGTTAGCTTCCTCTCTTC